>SNQJ01S0024735.1:5288-19912 GCA_010110895.2 Picea sitchensis | reverse complement strand
TTAAAATTTCTGATGCATAATCTAATAGCATAAAACATAACATTTACCTGAGTCTTACTTTAGCTGAAACAAAGAACAAAATTACCCGATATGCTGCTGTTACCTTCCTTGATGTATGGTCAGAAAAAGCTTAAAGGATCATGGATCAAACCCTCAGGGTAGATCTCATCATGATCATGTGGATAATGCCAAGAAGAACCTTTTTTTTAAACAAATTAGCAAGCTGAGAATCTAGGGAACATGCCATTGTCAAGTAATAAGGCTGAAAGCAAAACAAGTCTGTTCAACCTAGGGCTGAAAGCAAAACAAGTCTGTTCAACCTAGGGCTGAAAAGAAAAACCCCAAACAACCTTAACACTTTCAGCCCACAAAAAACTGCTTTAAAATATCAACAGTTCTAGAACAGCCCCAAGTCCAGTTCATAATAGTACTAGGCTGCTAGCATACAAGGTGAGGCAGCACACAAAGGGCAGCAAATCATCTAGATAGCAAGGCGACACCAACAAGACATCTAGACAGCAAGGCGGCACAAGAAAAACACCTAGACAACAAGGCAACGCCAACAAGTGGAACCAGAACATGAATCAACAACCAAAAAAGAACTGTACGACTGGCTGGGAGAGACCCTTAGGGTCAGCGACAGGCTTAAACAAGCAAGGTTGGAGAGGGTAAGCCCATGATAGCTGTAGCAGACTAGAAACACACCAAGGAGGAGCTAGAGACCTATCCAAAAGAGCTGCGGTCACTTAAATAACCTGATCCAGAAGAGCCACAGAAGTACCTCAGTCCAAAACTCGGCTAAGAGAGTGTGTGAGTGAATGAGGCAAGTGAGGGATAGAACACTCTTTTATAGTTTTAGGTAGGTAGGGTTAGGGCTATTAAAATATTAAATGACAAGTCAAAAGTCAACAAGGAAATAAGACGAGTCAAAGAGACGGGTTTCAAAATAAAAGCGACCAACTTTTCTTTTAGGAAGGAACCAATACGTCATCAACAAATCGGGGGGACATAACTTAAGTAAGGGGGTTTCATTAATAAACAATAAGACAAAGTCAAGGGTTGAGTTCTTCTTTAATGACATATTTGTCCACACGAGTCTCATGATATAACTTATAAGATTTTATCATCCCAACATACGAGGAGGGTCAATGATGTGATGATGCCCTTCTTCTTAATTGCTCCTAGGTCACATGGACCATCTCGAGAGAGAAGAAGGTCACACATCATCTCTTCTTGGTACTTAACCAAGAAACTGCCCGGTCCCAGACTAGGATAACCCAGAACACATCTGGGGGCCCTCGATCACAACTAGGGTCTTATCCACCAAGGTACACAACCAAGGATCAATCCAAGCACTGAGCAAGGATTCCCTAGAACACATCTAGGGGCCCTAGAGCACATCTAGGGACTTATACCATCAAACTGCTTGGTCCTTGACCAAGAACCCCAACAATACATTGGGGGCTCAATTAGGGTCTTTTTCCATGGATCTAACTGTTTGGTCCCAGACCAAGAACCCCGGGAGTGTACTGGGGGCCCTAGATCATAGCTAGGGTCTTTTCCATCCTCCTGGAGAATGGCTCTTGTAGCTTCATTAATTTTAACATGTATGATCTAATTGCTAGTTTTATCTTTCGCTGTGCTAAGGTGTTAGGCATGTTAGTGTGTTTATGTTCATAGTTCAAATTGTGTAAATTTGTGTATACTGTTGAGAACCTAGACCAAACTTGAGGTGTGTGTGCACCAGTCTGTGTGCACTTCGAAATCTAACATGGTATCAGAGCTTGAGGTTCTGAGAAGGGCAGTTGGATCTGAGTTATTTACACAGGTGACAACTCTGTGAGGGAGTTGTAGCGGTGTTGCGGAGCTAGCTCTGAGAGGGATCTGCAATGATTGTTGCAGGTAGCAACAGGTGAGATGGTCTCTGGTTTGAGACATGGAGTAGATCGTTCAGATGAGGAGTTGTGGACTATTGCAGCTTGGTGGTGTGGCAGGTTTGGAGTTTTGGTGGATTGGCGGAGAGCTCGATTCGCAGTAGTATGTTGTTTGGCGGGTTGCCAACTCCGTGGATGGACTTCCGGTGTCCTGTCATAGTGAATTGTGATGGGTGCAGCTCATGTGCTTTGGCACTGATGAGATAGCTTCGTATGCATGGCATTTTGATGAGATAGAGTCTTCATCGGGCCAGAGAGTTGCACATTGTCAAGGTGCGACACTGTATGAGGTATTTGACCCAGGAGGATGAGGAGACTTGCAAAGATGAGTTGCAGAGGTATAGAGTGGACTAGACTGAGTGTCCAACCACAGCTTGGGATTGTTTCAGTGAGAGGACACAGTTTCGGTTGTAGCGTGTGTGTAGACATGGAGAGTTTTGTAACTTGGACGATGGACTTGAGCAGAAGTTCATTGGATAGTCGTGACCTGGGATGCTTCCCTTGGAGGATTGCATGGTTCTTATACAGTGGGAGCCATCGACACATGACAGGAGCACAAGATTTGTTCGAGAGCTTCACATAGTCTGACTCGGGTATGTACATGGAGCTTGGTATGAGGACCAAGCATGTAGTACAGGGATCTGGAACAATAGTTTTCCAGATGGAGTCAGTGGATGTGTTGCGAGTGAAAAATGTGTTATGGGTGCTAGGAGTGTGTTCTCAGCCTCAACGATTGAGGAGAAGGGCTATGTAGTGTTGTTCCGGGATGGACAGGTGTTATTCATGCCCACAGGATCTAACTCAGACACAACAATGGTTCTTAGAGTTAGAAAGGGTAACATGTATAGGTAGAAGGGCCAGCCTATGCGAGCCATGACCAATAGTAGTAGAGTGACAATGGACAGGGAGCAGGTAGCTCCAAAGGTTGTGCAGATTCAGAGGGAGTCAACAAACTTGAAGGGAGTCCGACTTCAAAGGGAGTCAGGAGGCTCAGTGGGAGAGTCAACCATTCAAAGGGAGTCTACCTTCAGGTACAGATGGGAGAGAGGCATTTTCCAAGACTATTAGGAAGGTTTCATGGGTTGAGATGGCCAGGCAAGATGCTCAAAAGCAGGAGACTTCTAAGAGTAGGGTGTCTTCCAAGAAGGGACCATGCCATGAAGTAGGATTTGCTTCAGTGACAGAGGGAGTAGTCAGTCATGAGGATTGGAGAGCAACTGTGGTAGCGGATCTAGTATGGGAGATAGAGATACTTCCAGGTGATGGAGGATGGAATGCCTCCCTCGCTAAGAGGGAGTGTTGACGCTTTTATAGCATCGGGAGGCATTCCCACTAGTGGCCTAGGTGTCAGGCACGTGGGAATTGTTGAGATTATGTACCTTGGGAGGTGTTCCCCATGTGTTTGTGAGCTCCTAAACACATGTGGGAAGTACTATGTACTTTGTGCCTTGTACTTTATGTCTAATTTCACCTTGACTTAGGAGATTTAAGTCAAAAGTGAAATTTGATCATTTATGCCTAAAATGACTATTAATTCACTTTGTGGGTGAATTAGGAGACATAAAGTGAACTTAGGGAACTTAACCCAAAGTGGGTTTGAGAGTGAGATTATTACGGGATGATCTCAACCTTTGATTAAACTTGAGATGGGATGATCAACGATCTATCTTTTAGGTTTCCTTATGGAGGTTCAAGAGGGGCGCAAAGGAGGAAGAGAAGCTCATTTACTCATTTGTTCACTTGGAGAGTTTGACAGAGTGCATGAGGATGAGGTTTGTTGCATGTGTTGAGGCTAGATTGGGGGCTTCTATATATTAGGGCCTCATTTATTTAGTGGGGAGGTTCTTGTTTGGAGGAGGGCGCACTTGGTGAGGAGGGCGCATCATCAGCAGGGAGGAATTTCAGAGCTCAGATTGCAGTGAGGTCTGTTTCAGAGGGAGGCTACTCATTAGTATCAGAGTATTGTGGAGGGGTATCTTCATCAGAGCTTCCAGTTGGTTTCTGGCTCCAGTTTAGTAGTCTTGTCAACATTTATGGAGGGCGCACCAACCTAGGGTGCTCTTGCTTCTGTTGGACTTGTGTTGCAGCTTGGATCAAGCTGCTATTGTATCAGGTTCTTCTATATATTTGTACTTGCTATATTCCACCTTCCATTCTCCCTATATATACACTTATATTTGAAATTGGTTTTCCCCGGGGGGGTTTTATCCAGGGTAATGTTGACCAAAAATACCTGCGTTCATTTTCATGTATGTTAGAGTTTAGAACTACTGTATTTTCAGCTGTAAAAATCTCTAGGTGTGTTATATATATATTTTGGTATGCATGTGCTAACCCTTGGTGACAAAAACTACATGCTAGAGCACCAAAATTGCTTATGTAACCGTAACAAATCAGCAAAGAAGTTCCTGAACTGTTGGATGTTATAAAACAACAACAAAATCTTCATTGACAGTTGAAACTTAGAGCCAACTTGAGGTCAAAGACAGACCTAGTTGGCAGCTTGAAAGGACCTGGAAAATCTTCATGGTATCAAAGCTTGGTGGCTGATTTTTGAGTAGTTTTGGATAGCATATGAGTGGGCTGTTTTAGACATCTTCTTGCCAGATTTTGTGGACAGCCATTGACAATGTTTAGTGGAAGCATGTTGGCAGAATTTTGTAGAGGGTTGTAGAGCAGTTTGTGGACATTTTTCGTCAGTCTCTTTTCACACCTACGTGGTAGGATTGAGGCTGATTTTTCACGACCTTTTTTCACACCTATATTGCTAGGAGTGAGGTCGAAGTTTGCTTGCCTCTTTTCATACCTGTGTTGATAGGAGTGAGGCAGCGTTCCTTTGCAGTTGGAGCATCAGTTGGAGTGCAGTTTGGTAGTCATGTCAGCATCTCAAATGCGCGTGGAGGATAGGCTAGCTGGGGCTAGCACTTGGTCGCCTTGGAAGGCCAAGATTGTCGTTGTCTTGGAGGACCTCGAACTATGGGACATAGTTGAGGCAGTTGTTCCTGTTCCCCCTGCTACTACTCCCATCTTGTTAGCAGAGTTCAAGAAGAGGAACAACAAGGCAAAGAGGACCATATGTGATGCAGTGCGACATCATATCATTCCAGCACTTGACTGGGAAAGCTTATGCATATGAGATGTGGGCATCTCTATGTAAGATTTATCAGAGCTCTAATGAGAACCGGAAGGTGGTTCTTCATGATCGACCCAGGGGCATTTGCATGCTCAAGAGTGAGTCGATGACTTCTTTCCTTGTTCGATACACCCAGATTAGAGACGAGCTTGGAGCTGTTGGAGAGGTGGTGGAACCCAATTCTATGGTGAGGACAACCTTGAACAACTTTACCAAACCATGGGGTCCATTCGTTCATGGCATTGTTGCCAGGGAGGTCATGCCCATATGGGAGAGGATGTGAGATGACTTCGACCAGGAGGAGACTAGACTTGTAGCAGAGGCTTCTGGATAGTAGCAACAACATCAGTTAGGTCAGGGTGATGGGGATCTTGCTCTTTGGACAAACGGAAAGAAGGCCGGCCGGGGAGGTTGATAGGGTCCCAAGTTTGGGGCCCTACCACAGGGAGGAGAGAGCAGCAGTGGTCAGAAGAGAGATATGAGCAAAGTGAAGTGCTTTGTTTGTAAGAAGTTGGGGCACTATGCTGGACAATGTCCCAATAGGAAGAAGAAGAGGGGTGGTACCACAGCTACAACAGAGGAGGCAGAATTTCAGTCTCAGTTCGAGAGAGAGTGTGCTTTCCTCATATGTTGCACTTCAATTGAGACGACACCCAGTGTTTGGTATATTGATAGAGGGGCTTCGAGCCATATGACTGGAGTCAGAGAGCATTTGACTGATCTCAGAGGCACCGAGGTCAGGATGGAGATTGCTCTTGGAGATGACTCCTTGGTTAGAGTTGTTGGGATTGGCATTGTTACCTTTCAGAGAGATGGTATGCTACCTATATCGTTCAGGGATGTTCTCTATGTCCTTGGGTTGAAGAAAAATTTGATTTCAGTTTCTACCCTCGAGGATAGAGGTCTTGAGGTGTCCTTCAAAGGGACCGAGGTATTCATTCACCCTAAGGGGTCCTCGCTTGCCTTAGGACAAGTGATTGGAGTGAGGGATGGTAAACTGTTCAAATTACTTTTTCAGCCTCTTCATGCATTGGCAGTGAGCAACTATAGCAACAGGTAGACATGTGAGCTATGGCATCGTAGGATGGACCATCTACACCATGGAGCTCTCAGAGGACTGAGAGAGGTTGTGACCAGAGTGCCACAGATCAGTACAAAGCATTAGGATGTTTGTAGAGGGTGTGCGCTTGGTAAGTTTACCCAGGCCTCGTTCCCCAACAGTGACACCAGGTCAGCTGGGATATTGGATTTAGTACACACGGATGTGTGTGGGCCCATGAATCGGAAGTCCTTGAGTGGTTGTGAGTACTATCTCACATTCATTGATGACTACTCAAGGACCTGGATCTATTTCCTGAAGACCAACAACGACGTCTTCAAATGGTTCCAAGAGTTCAGAGCTCTTGTGGAGAACCAATCTGGAAAGAGGATCAAGGTCTTGCGGTCGGATAATGGGGGAGAGTATTCCTCCACATAGTTCATAGAATTTTGTGCCCAACATGGCATTAGAGGACAAATGACTGTACCATACAACCCCTAGTAGAACGGAGTTGCCGAGAGGAAGAACCGAGCTATCACTGGTGCAACGAGATCCATGATGCACGATCAGAATTTTCCTTTGTACCTATGGGCAGAGGCGAGTGCTACTGCAGTTTACCAACAGAACAAGAGCCCCCACAGGATATTGGGGAAGATGACTCCCGAGGAGGCCTTCACTGGTAGGAGGCCCAATGTCGAGCACATTAGGATCTTTGGGTGCTTGACATTCTCTCATGCCCCCTTAGAGAAGAGGACAAAGCTAGACCCCACAACCCAGCAGGGGATTCTAGTTGGATACTCAGAGGTGTCCAAAGCCTATCGTATCTACATTCCATCACTTAGGAGAGTGGTGGTGAGCAAAGATGTCAGATTTGAGGAGGATAGGGATTTTTAGAGATCTCTTGAGTCGAGAGTCAGTGTTGAGGATGATGCAAAGGCACCGATTGATGTCTCAGAGGGAGCACAGACTTAGGTTTCCGGTACGCTGGTATCAGGGGTGAGAGGGTCACCATGAACAGCTTCAGGGTCACAGTCAATGGCTTCAGGATCTCAGAGTGTTGAGACTAGCCCTGAGGCAGTTACTCTTGGGCAGAGAGACCTTACTTCTCCATTGACCACTTTAGGGAAGAGGAGACCTAGATGGTTTCAGGAGACCCTGAAGGAGGCTAAGGAGAACGTAGGGGAGCCCAAGAGACAGATCAGAGAGAGTAGACCTCCAATCAGATTTGGATCATATTTGGATTTAGTGACGAGTATCACAGATACTAAGCCACAAACATTTGCTCAGGCAGTGGATCAGCAGGTCTGGAGAGAGGCCATGGTGGAAGAGTATGACTCCATTGTGCACAATGATGTTTGGGAGGTGGTTTAGAAGCAAGTGGGGAAGTCAGTTGTGACTTCCAGGTGGTTGTACAAAACCAAGTATGTTGCAGATGGCAGCATAGAGAAACACAAGGCCCGTTTTGTGGCGTGAGGCTTCTCTCAGATAGAGGAAGTCGATTATGATGAGACATTCGCACCAGTTGCAAGATACACCTCGATCATGAGCATTATTGCCATAGCGGCAGAGACGGGTTGGAGCATTCACTAGATGGATGTGAAGACTGCATTTCTGAATGGCTTTATAGATGAGGTGTACATTGAGTAGCCACAGGGGTTTGAGGTGAGTGAGAGGGAGACTCACGTGTGTTTTTTGAGAAAGGAACTTTATGGTCTGAAGCAAGCTCCCCGATCTTGGTATTCACGTATTGACACATACTTGCTTCAGATGGGCTTCGAGAAGAGCGATGTTGATCCTAACCTCTATTACATCATTAGAGGCGAGGACACGCTCATTCTCATTCTATATGTGGATGACTTGTTCATCAGAGGAGCCGAGGATCTCATAGCTGAGTGTAAGCTGGGACTTGCATCAAAGTTTGAGATGAGTGACATTGGGTTGATGCACTATTTTCTGGGTATGGAGGTATGGCAGGAGGAGGGACACATATTTCTCGGGCAGGGGAAGTATGCTGTAGATATTCTGTGCAGATTTCAGATGGAGGACTGCAGACCTATGTCGACACCCATGGTTACCAACTGGAATAAGCTTAGTGCTTTAGATTCCCAGTTGGTAGATGCTACAGTTTATAGGAAGTTGATCGGTTCACTCATGCATTTGGTCAACACTAGACCAGATATCTGTTTTGCTGTGAACACTCTCAGCCAGCATATGGTAGAGCCGAGGAGTGTTCACTGGATTGGGGCAAAACACGTGTTGAGGTACATTGCTGGTACAATTGATTTTTGGCCTGGACTATATTAGAGGTGATGGGGTCAGTTTGGTTGGCTACACCGACTCAGACTGGGCATGATGTGCTACTGAGAGGAAAAGCACCTCAGGGTGCTGCTTTGTTTTGGGTTCAGGACTTGTTTCCTTGTTCAGCCGGAAGCAGAAGTCAGTTGCTTTGAGTTCCACCGAGGCAGAGTACATGGCGGCCAGTCAGGCCAATTGCGAGGCCATTTGGCTTTGTAAGATACTGGCAGGTTTATTTGGTCAGGAGATGCCACCGATCGTCATACACTGCGATAATCAAAGTTGTATCAAACTCTTTGAGAATCCAGTTTTCCATGACCGATCGAAGCACATTGAGATAAGATATCACTTCATCAGAGATTGGGTTCAGAGAGGCGCAATGCAGTTATAGTATATATCGACTAATGAGCAGATTGTATACATCCTCACCAAGGCCTTGCCAAGGGGCAACCATGTCTACTTCAGAGACAAGATGGACTTGGTGAGAAACACCTTCCTCGATAAGAGGGAGAGTTGAGATTATGTACCTTGGGAGGTGTTCCCCATGTGTTTGTGAGCTCCTAAACACATGTGGGAAGTACTATGTACTTTGTGTCTAATTTCACTTTGACTTAGGAGATTTAAGTCAAAAGTGAAATTTGGTCATTTATGCCTAAAATGACTATTAATTCACTTTGTGGGTGAATTAGGAGACATAAAGTGAACTTAGGGAACTTAACCCAAAGTGGATTTGAGAGTGAGATTATTATGGTATGATCTCAACCTTTGATTAGACTTGAGATGGGATGATCTCAACGGTCTATCTTTTAGGTTTCCTTATGGAGGTTCAAGAGGGGCGCAAAGGAGGAAGAGAAGCTCATTCACTCATTTGTTCACTTGGAGAGTTTGAGAGAGAGCATAAGGATGAGGTTTGTTGCATGTGTTGAGGCTAGCTTGGGGGCTTCTATCCATGGAGGAAGCCAACAAGTTTAGGGCCTCATTTATTTAGTGGGGAGGTTCTTGCTTGGAGGAGGGCACACTTGGTGAGGAGGGCGCATTATCAGCAGGGAGGAATTTCAGAGCTCAGATTGTAGTGAGGTCTATTTCAGAGGGAGGCTACTCATTGGTATCAAAGTACTATGGAGGGGTTTCTTCATCAGAGCTTCCAGTTGGATTTTGGCTCCAGTTCAGTGGTCTTGTCAGCATTTAGGGAGGGCGCACCATCCTAGTGCGCTCTTGCTTCCGTTGGACTTGTGTTGCAACTTGGATCAAGTTGCTATTGTATCAAGTTCTTCTATATATTGTACTTGTTGTATTCCACCTTCCATTCTCCCGATATATACACTTATATTCCAAACTGGTTTTCCCCGGGGGTTTTTTTATCCAGGATCATGTTGACCAAAAATACCTGTGTTCATTTTCATGTATGTTAGAGTTTAGAACTACTGTATTTTCAGCTGTAAATATCTCTAGGTGTGTTATATATAAATTGGTATGCATGTGCTAACCCTTGGTGACAAAAACTACATGCTAGAGCACCAAAATTGCTTATGTAACCGTAACAAATCAACAAAGAAGTTCTTGAACTGTTGGCTGTTATAAAACAACAGCAAAACCTTCATTGACAGTTGAAACTTAGAGCCAACTTGAGGTCAAAGACAGACCTAGTTGGCAGCTTGATAGGACCTGGAAAATCTTTAGGAATAATCAATGGTACCAAATTGGACTTTTCATTTGGTGAAAACCACCCTTGGAATGAAGCTAGGGCTTCATGGGTTTGTTGATGGGATTTGTGGGCTTGTGTTGGGGCTTCACACCCACAAAGATGATTAAAATATTCTAATTTAATGTTGAGTTTGTGAAGGGGCTTTTACTCAACATTAGAAGTGTATAAAAAGACATAAGGTCAGTGTGACATTTCATTCTTGTGTGTCTTCTTGGTGACCTCAGCGAGTATGAGAGGAGAGATGTGGTGAGTCGTGACCTTAGTGCATCCATGAAGTGGGCTGAGTTTGGCCTTAGATTTGGTGGATTTTTTCTTGTTTTGGGCAGGTTCTGATGAGGAGGGGGCAGCGAGGAGGCAACTGCAAGTCTGTGGAAGGTTCGGCCTAGTTAGAGGAGGGTAGTCGTTGGTTTTAGTGGCTCTGTCAGCCAAGGGAGAGCATCTTGCAGCCTAGGAGCAGCTCAACCTGCTAGAGAAGCCGAACTGCAGCTTGTGGGAGGCTGTCACCGCAAGAAGAGGCTGGCCATAGGGGTTCTAGACACCAAGGAGGGCTGCCACAAGTGCTGAGAAGACTTGGCCTAGTGAAAAAGGCTACAACATGTCTTTGGGAGGCTTTGCCAGCTAGATATAGGCTGCTATAGGTGTGTAACAACAGTTGTAGAGGATGGAACAACAACAAACCTCTAGGTAGAATTGAGGACAATCTTGTGGCAGCTGGTAGCAAGAGGAGGTTGGTTGAAGCTGGTACAACATGTACAGGAGGGATGTTACGGCCAACAATTGTGAGGGCTGCATAAGGACTATTATAGGTATGTAATGTTCCTCAACAATATCGGCGAGAAATTAAAGTTTGTTGTTGCTTGTTGTTGCTTGATTTTTACAGGTTGTGATTACAGAAAGATGTGCTGAAGAGTTTTTCTTGGATTTTTATTGCATTGAAGACATAACAACAAGATTTGAATACTGTGCAAGGAAAGAAAGACATAAACAAGACAATAAGCTTCAGATCTGACCTTTATTTAATATTAGAAGAGATCCTCATACATGGATCTGTAGATCTGGTACAATAGAGAAGATATAGAGGCTCTCGACCTTCACCCGTTGAATATAGCTTGTTACAAGATTAATTTCTTTCCCTTCATGACTGGAATCCTTCAGATCTCTGTTGGTATGGCCCTGGATAGTTGGATCTAGAACTGGTACGACCCTGGATGGCTGAAAATGCTCAATATTTCGGCCTCTTAGTAAATGATCTCCAAACAACACCAAAATACCCTCAAAATGTAGATTGGGGGCTAGAGAGTAGGAGGGATCCAAGTTTGAGTGAAAACCTCTAAGCCATCCTTCAGATCTAAGAGTCTCCCCAATGGGAGTTGCGCCCTCCTTCAGAATTTTGGCCCAAGCCAAATAAAATCATCCAATAGGAAAACCCTTGTAGTATAAGTTGCAAAAGGGCACTATGACCCTAGCAATAGACCTCCAATAGTGTAGAAATGCAGATCAAGTCTCCTCCAAGCAAATTGAGCTTCTTCTCTTCCAATGGTGTGCCCTACTGCTGGAAAACCCTCCATATCTGTACCTAAAACTCCAAATATTGCATGCTGAATAAATGTGATTGGATTAGAATGGTGAGGGAGGGATCTTTCACCTCCTTGGCCAAGCTTGAACCAGGAACAAAGGAATCTTTCACCTCCTTGCCGGTTTCTAGGGTTTGTTCACTCAAAACCCTCAAAACGTAAGCTGTCTAGCTCAAGAATACAAGAGAATAATGATATCAGGATGATGAGAGAGGCGCCCTCCTCTTCCTTTTATACCTCCTTTTTCTAATTTGTCATTGAGTTACTTTTTCCCACTTGCTAAGGTTTTGATTTAATTCTCCTTTACATCTTTAATCTTCCTTAGCCTTTTTACCTATGTCACTTTGATAATATAACTTTAGGTTTCTTGGTGATAACCATATTTTCCTTCCCCTTATTGGTCTTGGACTATAGTCTAGAGGGGTATCTAGACTACTACATCCTTGAGCTCTTGTCTCAATGAGAAGGGGATATTACAAGGTAGGTAAAAATGCTTTTGGGACAACCACAAAGGGGCTGTTACAACAAATCAGGTAGGTTGTAACAATAGTCTTTTGGAGCAGCCCTTGGACAACCTTGAAGGGCTGTTATAGTAGCCAGTTAAGCTATATGAATAGGGACGAGTCAACAAAGTTTTGGAGTGACTTTTGGACAACTGTTGAGGGATGCTACAGTCAGAGAAGTTGACTAGGTTTGGGCACAAAAACCAAGGAGGGTTTCTATGGTGAATTTGTAAGTATTTGGCATTTTCTATTGTATGACAAAAGGGCCACTTTCCTTGGTACGTGATCCCTTTGTTCTAGTTTTAAGAACAAGTGATTTGGGCATTAAATTCTTGTGTACCTGTGTATGATCTAATTGCTAGTTTCATCTTCCACTGTGCTAAGGTGTTAGGCATCTCAGTGTGTTTATGTTCACAGTTCAAATTGTGTAAATTTGTGTATACTGTTGAGAACCTAGACCGAACCTGAGGTGTGTGTGCATCGGTCTGGGTGCACTTCGAAATCTAACAAAGGGAACTATCTTATTAATTAGGAATAGATATTACCTATATCATTTCAACCATTTAAACACACTTGATTCAAGTGATTTTCAACATTAGCATTCAACAACATTAACCCCAAGAACATATACCACAAGAGTAAAACCCTCCTAGCCTTCCATTGCCTTCAAGATCTTTAACAAAAGCTCATAGGGGAGAGCTCCCCAAATCCAACCATCAGAAATGAGGGAGAAAGCAAACCCTTATATAGGTTTTAGCTCAACTACTTTTACAATAAAAAGTAATTGTTTTCCTAGATCCATTAGTTCTCCAAGGAATACAATAAAATATTACATTTCCAACCTCCTCAACAAACTCCTTACTAAAAGTAGAAGTGAGTTGTTGGGATCCACTTTCTTCTCCTATGAGAAACAATAAAATAATCATCCTTTTCTCCAAGGAAAACAATACAATAATAGAACCAATTTCTTTAACGAGTCAACAATGAAAAAATAATGAATTGGTTAGCCATGCATATCCTCAAAAAGGGGGAATGACCATGTCAACAAGCTCCATCGACCTATACAAACGTGTAACAACCACCCAAGGGCCAATACATGGATCAACCCACTCAAAAGATGAGGTGGATCTCTATAAATGATAATAAAAGATCTTCATGGAACATATATCTCCTTAATTGTCAGGTACAATCTCCATGAATGGATGTGCAAAGGTGGATGATTTCCTCATTTGATGTACCAAGCAACCGAGACATACCATAAAAGGGGGACGGTTCTCTCAAAGACTTTGCCCAGCTCAACTCGAATCACCTACATGGTCATAGTGGCTCACAGATTGGATAAAACAACTTCATAATTTATGTGTGCTGTCCCCCTTCAATACAAGCTCATTAATCGTATGTAAGCTTGGCTCTTCATAGGTGGCTCCATATATAAGAAAGGGTCCACATTATATTAAGTACATGCCATATCGGCTATGGAGGTGATGACCCATGGCTCTATTAAGGCAGCTTGATGCTAATTATGTGAGCCATGCAATAAGAACAAGTCAACCACAATTAAAATATAATATTTTTGCCTCCACTTATGTGCCAAGGAGTATATCTCATAAAGGTTTTGTACCATGAAAATAAAAGTGGCATCTCCTAGTAAACCTTGCCATAAGCCAAAGTCATAATAAAAGGAGACCATTTGTTACACCTTTCATAATGACAAACACTATCATGAACTAGGATCACACCATGTCACTCTTGATCCATTAACATCTATCAAGGTGTTCCACAAGTGAGATAAATGAGTGCTAGGCTAGGCTAACCATTAACAACATCCACCATTGCACCAAATAACATCTCACACCTATCAATCAACGCAAGTGAAATCATAAACTCATAACCCCAAAGATCCATCAACCAAAGATATGCAACCATGAAGAGAGAACCATGACAACTCATCACAAGAGCAATGGATCTCATCCAATCCAATGCACCAACTCAAGAAAGAAAAGCATCATCTCCAAGCAAAGAATGAAGGTGTGTACCCCCAATCAATAAAAAAACTCCATGTGTACCATGCTGCAAATATTATCTTGTGATGAAAATTACAAGAGTTACCCTCATGTATCATGCGGGGGTAACAACTTCTACTTGGTTTTCTGCCTGTTTTAAGTCAAGTTGGTCCTCATTTTCTGTCTTATAACAATTGTAGTAGGATTTTTTTTGGAGACCAGACATTTGATTGGTTAAGTTCAATGCAACCAGTAAGTATGAAATATAGCCATCTTATAAAAATACATAATCCCGATTACTTCAAAATTGTATTTGATAAATAGGAAAACTCAACTCATTTTGTTGAGCTAATGGCCTTTTACTTCACATGTGTAGTTTTTGGATTATTTTATTTAGAACAATGCACATAAGTACTTATTCTAGTTCTTCACTCTGTT
>SNQJ01S0024734.1:150745-176402 GCA_010110895.2 Picea sitchensis | reverse complement strand
ATCTTACATTCTTCACATAAAATTCTGAGTGTTTTAAACCTAGATAGATAGTCTCCAAGGCAAGAAAAATCACTTGGACTCAAGGTCAGTATTTGATTTTCTAACTGTTGTGCTCGAATAATATTGAGTTTACCAAACACATATTCAATCGTGTTCCAAGCTTCTTCGGGGTCATCAATTCCTTGAAGGTGGTACCTTAAATAAGGAGAGATGGACATTCTTATTAGTCCACGTGCTTCATCATTCCTATTGTCCCATTTGGCTTTCTTATCATCATTAGTGGGTGTTGTTTCCTTTCCCAAGGTAATTCGGTACATGCCTTTACTTCTTAATAAATCTTCCATATGGGATTTCCATTGGACGTAGTTGTTGCTGGTAAGAAAGACATTACTTGTAGAATCCATATTAAATATGTAGATAATGTGGATTTAAAAACTAAAACTAATGATCTGGATGGAAAGATCTCAAAAATTTAAGCGGTTTAAAAAAAAACCAGCATTGAAAGCTGACTTCAGATGTGAGAGTTATGCCCTTTTAAAAAAAAGGCATAAACGATAACCAAATAACCACGTGATAGTGTAAGTTGCTTTATGAAGTGACCCACTTTTATAAAGAGAAGTGGGGATCACTTTTACAATGAAGTTACTTTATAACATAAAATATGCATGCAAAATAAAATATTAAAGCTACTCATAGTGATTCACTTTTATACTTGAAGTGAAATACACTTTACAATTTTGGCATGAACTTAAAAAAAAAAAAAGTAACAAAAGAGAGACTTGAACTCAAGACCTCTTACTTAATAAGGAAACTTTTAACCAAATGATCTAGCAAAACATATTGTAATGTTTAGAAGGAGGATTTTTGTTGTTTTTTTTGTTGTTGAAGATGTCCTTCGCCTTGGAGAGTGTGCTAAAAAAAAGTCTATTCACACAAGAAAAAAATTTCCCTTCTCGATGACAACAAGGGTTAGATCTCGGTTAGCTTACCCGAAAGATGCACCTTTTCCTGTCTGTTTATGATTTTCCGAGATCGCACAGGGAACGGGGAAAAGAGAATACACAGATATAAAAGAGTAGCAACTCAAAAATAAATAAAACAAAACCGAAATAAAACCAAAAATACCACTCTGCAAAAATTTAAAAAATGTGTATTCAAGCTTTATACCTCCAGATATGACTGTAATGGTCGTATCTTGGGAAAACATAAACCTTTTCGAGTGAAACGAAAAGTGTTCCTGACTAAAACGAGTGCTCCAGATGCAATGGAACAGTCCTCTTATCCCATAAATGTATGGAAATGACAGAAAATGGAGATGGAGAAACTTGGCTTGACGATCTCGATCTACAACATGAGCGGGTCTTCAAACTAGCTCTGATACCATGTTCGACAACACAAGTATTCCAACAAAGGACAGAAACCTTCAGTAACCACTCACATAACTAGATTGAAGATAAACACACCGATGTTTTCACGTGGTAAAACCCCTACAGGGAAACATCCACGGCCCCAGCCAATGCAACCACTTGGAGTAGTTTATTAATGCAAAGAAAAAAGATTACAAAGAGATTTTACAAGAGAGTTTCTCACAATTGATCATCGGAAAATGGACCTCCATGCTCTTTAAATAGAGATCATGGACCAATCGGGTGTTAAGAAACAGATCAATGGCCATTAATATCGAGGAGAGTATGAACCGTCAGATCACTCTATGTTGGGAACATATAGTGACTGTTGGATTTCCAAACTACAAATGCATACTAAAGAAACACACTAGAAAGCACACTTTTACCGAACGACAGAATAGACCAAGTAGATCTTACTAAATCCTAAGTGTCTAAATATTCTAACATGAATGATATGGGAGGGTTTCTGGACTCAAATTTGAGTGACACTCCCACTTTCTTCCATCATCACTTCATCATGTAAACCATAAACCCTAATTTTCTTTTAGAGTACCCAATTTGGTTGACACAAGTTTTAGGCTTTCGTCGGTCTTTATTCATTTTGCTTTCAGGTTCTACATTAATGTATATACAATGTATCTGCATCATAGCTGTGATGAAAAATCCCTCTATTATTGTTGATTTCTTGATCAACACCATCAAGATACTAGAGGCAAGCAATAGTGACATGTGAATGGGGCCAATGTCGAAATGTTTTCAAACTGTATCTGTATGCATTGAAATTTGACCTGGATAGACTATTTTCATGCCTTAATGATATGGGAGGGTTTTTGGACTCACATTTGACTGACACACCCACTTTCTTCCATCATCAATGCATCATGTAAACCATAAACCCAACTATTTTTCATATGTTCTAGTAGATATGTTAATGATTCCAAGTTTCATATTTGTATTTGACTGAAGGTCCAACTACCTTGCAAAGTATCAAATTGATATTTCAAGTTGATAAACCAAATATGAAATGAATCCTAGCTGCATCATTTGATATCGTTGCAAGAGAGACGAATGTAAATAATCTTGCGACAAATTTGCTATACTATCAACGACAAAAGTTCATCAATAATTTTATGCCATTAGTATGTAATTTTGTAAAAAAATAATAGATCTTGGGGTCTACACCATGGTCAAGTAACGATTAATGAGGAACGAAAATTGCACGAGGACTAGACACGTCCGACAACAAGGACCTGCGAATGGGGCCAACGTTGAAATTTTTTCAAACAGTTTCTGTATGCAATGAAATTTTTCATGGATAGACTATTGGAATTCCTTAATGATATGGGAGGGTTTTTGGACTCAAATTTGAGTGACACACCCACTTTATTCCATCATCACTTCATCACTTCATCATTTAAACCATAAACCCTAATTTTTTTTCAGAGTACCCAATTTGGTTGATGCAAGTTTTAGGCTTTCATCGGTACTTCTTCATTTTGCTTTCAGGTTCTACATTAATGTATATACAATGTATCTACGTCATAGTTGTGATGAAAAATCCCTCTATTTCGTTGATTTCTTAATCAACACCATCAAGATACTAGAGGTGAGCAACAATGACATGTGAATGGGGCCAACATTGAAATGTTTTCAAACTGTATCTGTATGCATTGAAATTTGACTTGGATAGACTATTCGGATGCCTTACCGATATGGGAGGGTTTATGGACTCAAATTTGACTGACACACCCACTTTCTTCCATCATCAATTCATCATGTAAACCATAAACCCTAATTTTCTTTTCGAGTACCCAATTTGGTTGACGCAAGTTTTAGTCTTTCGTCGGTCTTTTATATGTCTCATCAACCTTTAGTATTTGTCATTGTTTGGTCAGTTGTTATTCATTGAGAGGATAAGCTGAGGCATTCTTGAAATTTCCTTGATCTCTTCCAATATTGCCTTGTATTTTATTCTTGTAAATGTCATCAACTATCTACCATAACATCTAAGAAAGGAAAGCGATTTTTCTAATGGAATATTCCCACCAAATTAGAATTCAACCTTTGTCCCCTCGGGGCCTTGGACTTAGCTTCCATATTTTTGGGGTGGATGCTTTACTCTCCTATTGAACGAGTTAGCTTCCATATTTATAGGACCATGCAAAATAATTCTTTCTATTCTTAAATATTGGCTAGCAATTCTATCCTCCACTCAATTCCCATTATGATGTGTTGGGGTTCATTCTTCATTTCTACATTAATTTTTTGTGTGGGTATACGTTCCCTGTATTTAATAACAACTCAGTTAGTATGGTCATGGGATACCTTCATTGAATTTTACATTTACCCGTGGTATTAGTGCGACACGGATTATTCCTTGATTTTGATGATATAGACCTGGAGGATTTCTTTATTCATATGGCTCAGATATTTATCCCACTCTAGTTGAACTCGTTACTTCCGGCTAGTGGATCGATGGACATTGATTATTGTTTGGGTCTCATCGAACATCCCTTCTGGGTCAAGAACCAGTAACAGGGAGGGGTGGTTAAACAAGCCATGTGATGGGTAATTTTCCTTCTCATCATCCCATTCACTTGAGTGGATTGTTCCCTTTGGGTTTAGTTATTAGTTTGATTCTATATTATAGTAACAAAAAAATTAGATTATCCATCTTCAATGCTACAATGATCCACTATCAAATGATTTATTACCTCTAAAAAATCCTCTAGTTATACTACCCTTTCCCTTTCCATTCATATAGTTCATCTTTCTTCTTAGACAAGGATGCAGCACAAAAATACATATGGAAATAGGAGATAGCTCTCTAACCAATATGTTATTGGATGATGGTTCCATAGTAAACAATATGATGAAGGATACATGGGAAAAGTTAGAGAAATCAAAATTGGGCCACTAGAGTTGTTGGTTGACAATAAAATCCATCAATCGTTTCAACAAGGTGATCAATGAAAATTTCATATTGAATTCATTCAATAGATTCCAAGGATCACTACAACATTATCAATTGGACTATTAATGATTTCAATTTCATATGGAAATGGAAGATCTCACTCTAGCCAATTTAATAATATTAGATGAGGTGATTATAGAATAATCATTATGATGGAGACAAAATAATTAGAGAAACCAAAATTGTGACCACCAAGAAGGAAAAATAGTCATTGATGATTAGTGAGCGGCACAATTGCATTAAAAAAATAGAAGAATATTATTATAATTGTGAGTTAATAAGTTGCAATAGTGAATGAGAAGTTGGTTATTTCTAGTGAATCCTCTAGATTCATGCATTATCAATAATTTTTGGTATTGATGTCATTAATAGTCTGATTGATTGTCATGATAGCCCTCTGGATATGTAGAATTAATTCTTCCCAAGTTTCTCATAGATCACTTTGTTGAAGCCCTAGTTGTTTCTTTAGTATGCATTAGTATGCATTTGTAGTTAGGCAATCCGACGGTCACGATATGTTCCCGACATAGAGTGATCCGACGGTTCATACTCTCCTCGATCTTAACGGCCATTGATTCGTGGCTTAACACCCGATTGGTACATGATCTCTATTTAAAGAGCATGGAGGGTCATTTGCCGATGATCGATTGTGAGAAACTCTCTTGTAAAATCTCTCTGTAATCTTTTTCTTTACATTAATAAACTGCTCCAAGTGGCCTCGTTGGTTGGGGCTGTGGATGTTTCCCCGTAGGGGTTTTACCACGTGAAAACATCGGTGTGTTGATCTTTGATCTGGTTATGTGAGTGGTTACTGAAGGTGTTCGTCCTCTGTTGGAATACCTGTGTTGTCGAACAAAGTTTCTCATAGATCACCTTGTTGAATCCCTACTTATAGATTTTAGCATCTATCAACTCATTGTTCAATAATGTGTAGGTCAACATGAATTATAGAGTTTTATTATTTGTATCGTTCATTCCATGTTCTATGGAAATCAACACAAATTCTCTCTCTTGTGCTAGTTTGAACATTCTTTGCATTTGGTTCCTCATTTCTCTAGTAATGATTGAACATTCTTTGTATTTTTTTGAACACAAATACAATGAATTTACAATTCACTACTAATGATTCTCATGTTATTTTGGTGTCACTAGACACATTTTCCTTTTCACCTATGTCAATTGACATAGCCATGACCTTTGTATTCTCGAGATTGTAGGGCCATGTTCTGGTAGGCTTTGATGTTGTTTCAGTGCTCTTCATGTAGAAATGTTGTATTAGGGGTTATGGTAGTTAAGCTCATTAGGAGTTACAAGTTAGATAAAGGTTACATTGGTTTAGAATTGTGCTTTATAGGGATTAGGGGTTAATGGTTATAGGGGTTAGGTATGGTGATAATTAAGGGTTAGGTGTTAGGGATGATAAGGGTTATAGTGTTATGGAGTAAAGTGGTTATATGGTTTGAGTATTATAAGGATTAATGTTTGTGAGATATAAGTATTAGGTGATTAGGGTTAATAAGTTAGGCTTTAGCTATTTGGGGTTTATAAGTTAGAAATTATAGAGGTTATAAGTGATTAGGGTTAACATAGGTGATAGACTAGTACTAATAATTGATAGGTGTAATAGTTAATGTACATGTTTGGGGTTATAAGGGTTAAAGATTAGGGTTAAATTTTCAAGGGTTTAGGGGTTTGGGATTCTAAAAATTGTAGTGGTTATGATTCAAATGCATTTGGGGAAATAAATTATAGTGATTATAAGGGTTAATGGCCATAGGTTCTTAGGGGTTAGATGGTTACTTGGTAATAGTGGTTGTATGTAATATTATTAAAAATTATAGTTACAACGGTTTAGGCAGGATCTAGAAGAGATTTGGTGAAGATATCTACTTGTTGATCTACTAAAGGAACAAAGATTCGCACAAGCTATCCTTGAGCATGAGGTTGCCAAATTTAGTGCATCCAAATATCCATGTGTTTTTTCTTTTGATGATTCATTGAATTATGAATAAGCTCAATGGTACTTTGATTGTCACAAAGGTGGAATGAGTTTGTGGAGGAAGACCAAGTTGATCAAGCATCATCTGTATCCAGGGAAGATGCTTCCCGACATGAACTTCACTAGCATAGTTGTCATTAGTGGAGAAGAGAATAACAACTTATTTATTCTTAGAACACTAGCAAATTGGTCCAAATCCAAGAGAAAACAAGTAGCCCAAGGTATATATTATCTCATCAAGATCGCTAACCTAGTGGAAATTGACAAATCTAAGAAGGCAGTTATGAGTACGATCGGGCATGGATGGTACTTGGTTCACCATATTTACAATGGCTGCCGAGGGGGCACCAAACACTACAAGATGTGTGGTGCTCTTTCATATGTTGGACCCTATCTCTAGTTGAACAGATTTCAGGGTGGGAAAGTCGTTAAAAAGAAAAGATAACTCTTCGTAGGCCCCCAATGACATCTCCAGATTTCCTAACATTGTCGTCCACCACCATGTCCTAGTTCGGGAATATTAACCCAATTCTCTTTCAATTTTCATGCAGAGTGGACCCTTGATACAAGGATTCCCCATATCTTAGGATCGACTACCTAGCCATGCATATTATATATGTAACATATATATGTTACATATATAACATATATATGTAACATATATGATATATATGTAAAGAACAGAACCTGATCGTGCCCTAAAACGATTCGCAATATTGCACAGTGAAACGAATAGAACTCGACTGTGCCCTAAAATGACTGCACCATAACACCATCCACCATCCAACCGGTGCATTACATAGCCCACAGTTGAACTAAACCAAAATCCCTAACCCCATTCGCCCTAACTCATCCCCATTCCAAGCATTGATCCTTGAACTCGACCGATCCACAAAGGTAGACAGAGACCCCAGTAAGAGACGCAGTGACCCCAACAAGGAGCCACAAAGACAAAGAGCGGCAAAGAAGTGAACTAGACCAACAATGACTTCCATTCTGGTAAATTTTCCTCACTCTGTCCTTTTCAACATTTTCAGTCTGAAAAGTCCAGGGCACACATGCATCATCATTTGAATGATATATTCTATATATTCAATCTAGGGCACCATGTTTGAATTAGATATTCTACAGATTTTATTTAGGGCATATTCAAATTTAAATATATGCCAACCATCTAAAACACTTCAAGAATCCATCTAAAATACCATAACTGCAAATTGGGTAGTCAAACAGTGTGAAATATCCTATAGTCCAAGTGTTTTTCAAAATTCCACACTCAGGAATTCATATAAAATTGCTATAGAAATGAGTAAATTCATAACAACCTCTATAAACATTTCAGTGGAAATTTTTTTGACGAAAGGCCAACACAGTAAAACCAAGAAAAAGACCAAAAATAATTGAGTGGGAATTTTACAGTTTTAAATGCACACAAAGCTCTTCATTAGGTTGGTAAATTTATTGTAGCATCATAACATTAGGTTGGTAAATCAAGAACGTTCATTTGAGGGATAACTATTTGTGGGCACCCCCAAACCCTCTGGAATTTAGTGAAATAATGATAATTTTGTAACCAATTTTTAGGTCTTCCCTGCTCTAAAGACCCCATTGATGGTGAGTTGTTTAACCTCTCTTACTTATTTCCTTGCTTGAAACTTATCAAATGATATATCTGATTTCCTTTAAATAGTAGAAGGAATTTTCTTGTCCATGGCTAGTCCCCCCACCAACCCCCTTGGCTCCATCTCGAATTATTTTAATGATCTTAACAAACATAAGCACTTTAGGGCAATTTTTTTAGACTTCTTCTTAGGGTCATTTGTGGGTAGAAGGGATTGTGACTTAGTCTCTTTGACCAAAACATTAATCATTTGGACATGGAACAACTTAGTATCATTAGAAGAAAATATCGTATATACAGAGGGTACACTACATTCCCCGAGAATAATCTTATTCTAAATGATCTCTCCTAGCTCCTATAATAACTCTTTTGAGCCAGATGTTCCCTCGACCCTTTTGATCCAATTCAGGACTCAAACATCGAATGAGTACCATCACTTGTTAAGTCCATATGTTTAGTAGTAGCCTCATAACCAATTAGAATCGAGAAGCCACTAGGAACATTATGAAGGTGAAAGAACATGTATGAGATATACATACCTCTTTTATCTTGAGATGTTGTTGGATTTAATGTGTCAGGTTGTGTAGAATCCTTTCTAGATGTCAGTTGATGAGGATCATTCTTCAGACACCCAACTTCATGACAAAACACACAACAAAAAAGGAGTCTCCAACACTCTAATTTTTGTTGGAATTTCCAATTTCTCCATTTTGTATCCATATCCAATTTTTATAATAGACCTTATATAAGGTCTAATTCTATAAGGTATTCCCTGCCCATACGCCCTAATAATTGCAGGATTACCTACGCCTTCTTCTCCCTTTCCCATATGCCCTAAGAACCGTTTTTATGCAATATTTAGATCCCTAAGAATTGGATTGTCTACACCTTCTTATCCCCTGCCCATAGATGTCTAGTAGGGTCAATGGATAGCCTTAAATGGATTAATTCAACCTCCTATAGCTCTTTTTTCCACTTGTAGTTTACTGGTAGAGAAGAAACTAGTTCAAAAAAGCAGAAAAAATTAGAGAAGACCCACAAAAAATTGCTTCCATAGGCCAACTGGCACAATCTTCCCTTCACTTGCGATCCATGCCAAAATCATGAGTTTGACTTGTGTTGATTGATTCAAACTTGGTTAATGTGAGTTTGAATCGGTGACCTTTGGATCGGCTTGTTTGGAGGCTGATCCAATTCAAACTCGGAAAATTGCAATTTAAAGCGTGATTCTTGTTTCACCAAAAATAACTCTTTAACCAAAAATATCATAGATCTCCCATATTTTTGTAAATTGTATCTATTGAAGGTAGTATCTTTTGATGTTTGTTTGAACAAAATGACACTTGTTATGGGAGAGTCTCGAGGAAGTCTCGAAGTATGTGTCTACATTTTGAACTTTGTTTCACAAAATTAGGATAATATGGAGAAGATTGGCCATACTCATCTAGTTGTCATGTCCAGAGAATTGTAAAATCAAAATTTTTGTCGAGTCCTATACTATATAATAGGAAAACCGTTAATAGTAGTGATGCATTAAAATCCATTTGCTGATTTAAAACATGTTCAAGTTTTCTTCTTTCATTGGTTATTTTGGTTGTGGATGTGAGTTTGGAAAAAATAAGAATTTTTCTCAAAGAGTAGTTCAAAATTTGAAAAGGGTAGTTATCTCCTTGAGATAGTGAGAATTTGTTTTATGTCAACTAATAAATATCAATGTTTCGATAGTCCCTTAATCTTATTCTAGGTGAAAAAAATGTTAATCTTGCACCTCCATGATTCCAAAACATCATCGGGATCCAATAGTGTCATTGCCATTGTCATTTGTATCCTTAGAAGTTGTAGTATTCCCCTTGGTAGACCAAATTATGCCTTTGATCCCACAGGTAGAATAGATTATGCCTTAGTAAATCCCCTTGGTAGACCAGAAGCTGTAGTTTTCTTCTAAGAGGTCATATGTTCAAATCCAGAGGGGGCCAGTAGGGTATGTATACCTCCATAGACTTTACCAGTAAAATCGCAGGGTGGAGGGGGTCTCATACACAAATTTGGTGTCTGGCTTGGTTGTGACCTTAAAAATAGATTATTATTACTATTACTACTAAAAGGAGATAGAAAAGAGAACCCCTTAATCAACACAACCATGCCCCATATCCCTTATTTTGACAAGATCTCTGACAATTTCTTGATCTTCAGAGATGCTCTATCTAGCCCCATAATTTCTTGTGATATTGCCAAGAATCTTTACTCCATCATGTTAGGAGGTCCTTATTCTCATCTACCAGTCGACATTATATTTTTTTCCAGCATTTAATGAGTGCTCCTTGATTGATCATATTTATCTTGCTTAGAATTATAAATACTAATCTCCCAATCACCCTCACTTCAATGTCGAAGTTAGATACATCATTATGAATCACTACACCAAGCCTTACTGATCCATTTTGATCATAAGTAATGCCAAATTCATCGGGCCATCGTCTCGTTCTAGATCACTAATAACCCTATCACTGCCTAGCATTAAAAATTCATAATTTGTTGTAGCAAATCATTTCCACCCAGGTTCTACTCTCATCAAGTTCAACTCCTCGTCATCCACAAATGCCCATCATACTAAGCAGTTAATCCAGTGTCATCTCTTCTTTCATACATTTTTGTTGTAGGTTGCCCTGTTGGGTCCCTTGAACCAACTATTTGTACAATATTCTTTGACGCATTTCTATTAGGTCCTTCATGGTGATGGTAACTTCTTTTTCATTATTTGAAGCCATCATCTATCTTAGAAAATAATGCCCATGTTCGTGTCTGTGTATATTTTGATCCCAATAGCTTGAAGCAAGCTGTCAAACTTTTTTTTAGGGAAGAAAATAAAATCTCGAAAAGACCTAAATAACCTTCTACCGTGTCTCCCATAGTGGATTATCTTTCTGTATTATTTTCTATTTGATTTCAGAAAAGCATTCTTTCCATCCATGCAAATTTTCAAAATTAATGTTTACAAACATGTATATTACCTTGCCCATAAAGTTGGTGAAGAATGACAATATACTTTGGAAAACCACTGAAAATATGCTTCTATCAACTGACTTCTTTGAAGTCATTGAGATAGTGGCACATGGGACTTTTGGCAAGAATTTTTTGTCTCAAAACATGTGACATCACCATATTCCCCTTCCAGTGCTATAGAGGAACTCCAAATACAATACATTCTGTGGTGCTTTCTGATGGACATGGTTTTTAATTTCCGTACAAATATAACATCGCAAAATCCTTATTTGTTTATAATTAGATCACCAGACAAGATGTAAGAAACCAATAATGTTTTTCTTTGCCAAGCTATTAGAAATATGTACAATAGATCCATGAGTTCAAGAAAATGTTTCTTATCAGCAAGCCTGAGGAAAATATAATATTTTTTATCCAATTTAAAATTTTGAGGCATATCCACGCCAATTTTTTTCCATGAAAAAAACATTATATTCAATATTTCAAAATTGAAATCAGAATAAACATCATGTCCTAACTATATTTCTAGAGCCATGCCTATCATCTTTATTCCAACCAAAAAGAGGCAAAACTCAGAGAAACGTTTCCTCATAGCAGATCTTGTCTGAAATATTACAGTCATCCGGAGGCTCTAGGGCCCTCCAATTTGTTCTTAAAAGAAATCGTATATTTTATTCACCTTTGAGGAGACTCAACCCTCTACTTATTATTTACCTCAATATGAATCAAACATTTTGTAAAATAATACTGCAATGTATAACTATTTTAGTGGTGGGCCCCACTGCCACATGACATTTAATCATTAGTCCACATCATATCCAACTATCATAGACTCATACCTTTGTTGACTTGATGCATCCTACCATGGAGAAACATGAGAGTGGATGTGGTTGTATTAATGTGGTCACTTGGTGTTCTCTCAATCTTATTTTGTTTAATCCCCTTGTACGTACATGATTATTCCATGTGTCATTATATTGGGATTTAGAGATCTTGGACTCTCTCTCATAACAACTCATTGTATCCTTAAATTATCTTGGTTCCCTATTCCTCATGCACGTAAAACTCTAATGCAATATGCTTATAGAAAGTGTCAAGTGTCTAACGAACTTAAGCCATGGAACCCCAAGCCCACCAAGGCATCCAAACCTAAAATATTATGCATTAGAGTTAAGTCTAGGTACCATGTTTCTAAGAAATTTCTTTCATTGGAGATATTTGAAATGACAAATCTGCTCAATTCCTATGGATCTGAAGTATTATTAGAGCCTAGTGAAATCTTGTTTGAGTCCAATTCTCCAAAATACTTGGAATTTTTTTGATAAGGGTGTCTTCTAACTTATCTTTCAAAATGTGTAGTGGTCCCATGTGGCACACTCTAGAGACACCACTAGTCCTTCCAAGTTCATTCATGTTGATGTTGCATTTCCATGTGGTGGAATTTAATTGGACCTTGTGTTTAATGAGCCAACCATGTTGACATCATCATAATGACATGACAATTTCTGAGCCTGCCACATGTATTTTTGGAAACATAAAGAGAGAAATCCTCTAAGAGATATGAACCTAAGAAAGATATGAAATACAATTTATCTCAAGGTGTTGGGTTTGTGGGAAGGTATTTGAAGTTAGGATATTACAAAGTGTGAAATCCATTATGGGTTTGCAGGGATAAAAATATTTATTTGATATGATTGGCACAGAGGGTTTGGCATATGGAAAGAGATTGTTGGATGACCCTTTTAGGCTCCAAGTTGTGACCCTTTTGAGCTTCAAAATATTCTTGTTGCTTTGTCTAGACAACAAGTCAATAAGAAACTCATAGGATCCATGGCCTGAAGTAATGATAGATATGTTCTAAATAACACAATAATGCATAAGCACACCATAATCATGATAAAGGAAATGGAAGAGATACGAGCTATGGGATTTTACATTGAGTGTAATAAAAAATGGTATTGGTGGAAAAAATGTTCCAAAAAAATACTATTCACCTCAAGAATAATGACAAGGATGAAGAGGAACCTCAATAGGATTTGTGAGAATAGTTTGAGTGCTCATTAAATAATGAAGCAAAATTTGTTATAGTTGTATTGGTCAATGTAAGAATACAAAAAAATAGTTTGTCCCACAGTCTATGATTCATAGTTAGTTAAACAAATTGATTCTTGTCTACCAAAAATGCAATTATATCCTTTGTAGAGGATTGTGAACTTTTATTAGTACAAAGACTATAGATGACACTTAATACTAGATAGACTTTGTAGTACACAAAGACCTAAAATTAATGAAAAACATGCATATTGCGAGCTTCCTCTTTCTCCATTGGATAGGGATAAGAGTCTCGGGACTCCCCAACCATGTCCAAATCTAAAGGAATTTGATGAAAATATTCTTTTTCTTTGTTTTCCATAGGCATTTAACCGACACAGATCTTGGCATTGAAAGCAACATATTGAAATCTCTTTGACAAATTTGATATTTTCTAGTGCAACATATGCACTCTTCCTTTAAAGAATTGATTTTCCTCTTATGTTGTAATAGAGACTCCATGATAAAAACATACCCTGCATTATGATTATCTTCCTGAGCATGGATTCCACTAATATATGAGAAGATAGAGGCCTGGTTCTTAGCAATTAGGTCCTCTTGTTTATGAAGAAATTGATGGATTTATATTATTTTACAATAGGGGTAGTGTCCAGGTTGGCTATGGATCTCCATGCTACCTATAAACTAGAGATATTACAACCAATTTGGGTGAATAAAAGAAAATTCTCCTTCAATAGATCCCCCTACGTAGGAATTTAAGCTTATGTTTTTTGTACTTTCTCTTTGTTGGTCCAATTAGTCCCTATGTGGAACTTTTATCTCGTGTGTTATGAACTTTCTCTTTATTGGTCCAATTAGTCGCTATGGTATTTTTAGCTCCATGTACACTTTCTCTCTATTGGCTCAATCGTACGTCTACAAAATAGAAAAATATTTCTTAAGTTTACCTAGGACATTTGAAAATTCCATATTAATCTAGGTTTTGAGAATATTTAATATGTCCCATGTTCAACCCTAGGTTTCTTTGATTCCTACAAAACTACTATTGTTTCCCTATAGTATTAGGGTTTAGGATGGCCTTGTGGGAGTTGACAATGCAACACATGGGGGTTTGCAAAAATTATAGGCGTTTTGTGTCATGTGGTTCCTCTTCCTTGAGTAGAGGATGCCTAGTTGGGTTATCCTAATCTAGTATTTATATTTTTCTATACCATTTCTAGGAGTTATGGCATTGCTCAAGTTCAAGTGAGAATTTTTTGTTTAGGTTCATTTTTCACAAATCCAACAAACAACAACCTTAATACTATTTTTTTCTTAGATCCATATGATAAATTTATCATGTCCTTAGTGCTTTCACATTTTTAATATGTCCTTAATATGTCCAAAATCAAGAGGTATATCACATTAAATTAGGTGGTTGACCACTAATATTAGTAATTGCACCCTAGTCTAATTGTGTATCCAAAACTAAAGATATAATTTTTTTATTTAGAACTATGAATATGATGATGGACTACTAACTAACAACACGTGCACATGCAACTGAAGGTACAACCAAACAGGTACCTGTCAGATATTTCTTTGTTGAGTGAGGAAAGCTTAGGACAAATAGAGGTTGGAAATGTGACTACATCTAGTAAATATGATAAGCAAATAAGGACCAGAGGTGAAAAAGTCAGAATAAAATTTTGTAGACGCATGGAATTTTTTCTTGCCGAAGGAGGATCATTCTCTTATGATGATGAGAGCATAGGAGACATAGATGTCCCACTCAGGTATACACATATGGTGAAGCAATGGGTACCTAAGGAACTACCTCCTATAGATGTTGACTTATTTTTCAACAACAAGACATATCGCATTGCACCATCCTCCCTGCATGGCTTCGGGCTATTTTTCATGGATGGAATAATTGTAAAATACAATACAGTAACTAAATTGATGGACTATGTCAGACCGTGTTACAATTATAATGATTGGATGTGGCTGGTCCGGTACATATGAAGTATGCGGAGATATGCACTCGCCGCAAATTATATACAACTAATAAAAAAGGATAAAAATAAGGGAGTGACTATCTATATTGATGGAAGTCCTAAAGCTTCTAGAAATATCGAAGGGTTTATAAACAACACACGACTCGGGACAACAAATAAAAAACCGAATTGCATATTTGAGGGACGTGAAGAGAATCAGGTAGTTTTATGCACAATAAAAAAGATAGCTCCAGGGGAAGAGTTATTAGTGGATTACCATTTGAATCAAATAGAAACATTGACTAATAGTGTGCAGGTTCTTATGCAACACCTCTTTAAGAAACCTCTACTTATTGAATTATATTTTTTTATTATCTTTAACATTATTGTAAATATTATCTTTAACATTGTTTTTTTGTTATCATTAACAATTTTTTAAATATTTGGGGGTTCTAATTATATTTTAATGTGGAAGGATGATCATGGAAAAGGGCCAGCCGCAGAACATGTAAATGATTATCAATTTCCACTTTCATTTTATGTTGTTTTTATTATTTTCTTATATAATTTTATTGAAATAACATTGTTTTTGCTGAAATTATATGTATTCAGCAGGCCATGTGGATCATTATTCTGCCGATGAGGAGGGGTTTTATTCTTGCATTGATCCGATGCTCTTATTAAAAAAAAAGATCATTAAAGATAACAAGGAACTTGTTAGCTTGTTAGATCGTCCCAAACAAATCTCGGATGTCAAAGAAAGGATCAAGCTCCTTATGTCACAACTTAACACATATAAGGTAATAACCATAATTTATTTTTATTTTTTTGATGCAATCATATGTTCAATTATGATACTTTGTTCTTTAACTTTTACATTATCTCACGAAAAAACATTTTCTTTTTTATAAAGGAATATTTGGAGCCTGTTCAGCCCGGGGTTGGTAGTAGTGGCGCTATAGAGACACTGCAGAGTCCTGATGTGGGCGGTCATACAGCTGCTAGAGCACTATTTACTTCTCCATCTTCCACACCTCATTTAGATAGGATCCATGACACGCACTAACATGCATCCACACCTCGATCAGAGTCTATAGATTGTGGCAGAGATGAGGATCATAGTGATGTGGTTGACATGGTTTCATTTCCTAGAGTTAGACATGTGACAAGCACGGGGATCCTTCCATGCACATTTTTGGTCGACGATAATGGACTTCCATTAAAACAATCAAGACTCCTAGGTAGTTATAATTCATATTTTAATCATTTAATGTTGTCCTCATACATAAATCATCTAGATTATTAATTTTAAATTAATGATCATATATTTTTGTATGTAGGAAATGACCTTTTTTATAGGCACGTAGAGAGCAAGGCCTTGTCTATTTTTGGGGAAACCTTAGGCATGAGGTGGAATTTTCATAATTCCAACCTCAAAAAGGAACTTATGGTTTATCTTGAAGGCCTCTTTGGTGTAGACACATTCAATACAAAAGAGGTCACATCTGCAACGATTGAATATTTAAAATATACCCAGGATGTTTATAAACGAAGCTTGGCAAGAAATCTTAGGTATGAGCGTCCTCCCTCAATTCCAGAGAGGGAGTGGAAGGCGATCATTGGTAATGCAAAAGAGAAGATTTTGAAAAACTCAGGAGAACAAATAACTAGTACACCAAGGTAAATTACAAGTTTTTGAATTCAATACTAGCTTTATTTTTCTTTAGATCTAAATAAAAGTGTGGTTATATATAACATACTTGAATATTTTGATGACAGGTTGCCTAACACTTCGAAGGCAACCAAAGCAAGGATTTCCAAACATGACCAACACAAGCTAGACCAGGGTGGCTACTCGAGGTTACATTTATGAATCGTAAGTACTCGAACATATTAAGAATATTATTTCTATCACCTTACAAATTTAAGGTAATTGCAGCGAAAAACATTAAAAAACCATACCCTTATGCAATGCAGGGTGACGACTTCAGAACAGAAACCACAGAGGAAGACCTCCAACTTGGTTACAAGTACAGTTATAAAGTCGTGGTTGATCGTACGAAAAACATGGGGCAGACCCCAATATCTAATTTGTGGGATAAGGTAAATAAAAATCAGTCCACATTAACTTTTCGTTACTTATAAAATACGTAAATGTTTGATATCATCCATAATTTAATGTCTTACTTTGTTTTAATTAGGGGAGCAACACTGTCAATGAAACCATTAGTACTGAACAACATAGCATTGATAGTGAAACATCACCAGAAGATCATGGTGCTCCCTAGCAGCCCCATCCTAGTGAGGTGCAGCCCCAAGATGTTCCTATGTCTGAGGCCCATGATGGAAAAATGTCTATATATTAATCATATACTTAATAATTTTGTACTTATAAATTTTGACGTTTCAATGGTAGAGAATGTCATAGATGATCATCCTCGACCTGAAGATCAGGTGAACAAGCTGGAATCCATTCCAACGGTGTCGACTAGAGGACCAAGTAAATAATTACATTGTAGAGTTTTTTTTTTTAATATTAATGAACTACTTCAATGATATTTAAACATTGACCATATAAATTTATTATTTTTTATTTTTTTAGGTGATGGCCCCTCACAGCAACATCCACGCCATGGGTACAAGACCAAGCATACTTGACATGAAAGGACTGAAAAAACATCATCTATTGATGAGCACCCAGTAAACGAAGACATGGACGTGGGTTATTTGCTTACGAACTCGAAAGAAAAAAAGAAGACTAAAAGAAATTCATGATGTCATGTAATAATTTTATAAGACAGTTATATGTACATTATATAACTAATAATATACACAAGGCTATTTCTATGGCTTGTATATATCTATGAATGTAATTTTGTTATACACTTAATGAAAAAGAGCATTACAATTATTTTCATTGTGTCATGGATATGGTGTTGCTACTCAACATTGCCTCAAAGCCTACTTATTCACTCCTCTATGATATGTACAATGATGTTGAACCTTCCACAAATCATTGTGAGAAGAAAAATAAGCCAAGTACAGGAACCCAAGGATTTCAATGTCAAGGTCTTGTGATTCCACAAGGTGGGATACAAAGAGGAATTGTTTCCATGCATAAACATGTTAAATACCTTGATTGAGAATGCGGATGTAACAAGTTGAACATTGAAATCATAGAGCGATGACATAATCGAGCAATATGGGTGGTCATATATGTTTAGCTATTATTCAATCATTTAACCTTTTAATTTCTTTGAAAAATTCATGTTTGAAGGGTGGTCACCTCCATGACAAAGTTAATTTCTAAAAGTTTTTTTTTAGTTGTTTGAAGAATCTTCCATGTCCCATAAGACTATTTACACTCATTTATGGATTAAGGACCTTATTTTCATCCCCTAATCATGGTCAGGGCCCAAAGACCCATCCCAGCTACACAAAACATCCTAATGGAAACCCTTTCTCATTCATATGAAAAATATCCCCTTTAAAGGGATGATGTTGTAGTTAAAGGCCTTGATCATACTTTATGGATTAAGGACCCTGTTTTCATCACCTAATCATGGTCAAGGCCCCAACATAAATCCCTACTACACAAAAAATTCTAATGGAAACTTCATCCAACCCGTATGCAAAATATCCCCTTTAAATGTCTCATGTTGTAGTTCATGGCTTTAAACATGGCCTATTAACCCAATAATATTTTTTCAAGGCCTAATTCCTTGGATTTATCCCCTAACCATGGTTAAATACTTCACAGACATCTTTGATACACAAAATATTATAACAATACCATATCTCACTCAAAGGTTCATGATTCCCTATAGACAACATGTTATGTGTTTTAGGGAATTGATTATGTCCCTTAATCCCTAAAGGATTCATAAATGACCCAAGGGACTTATTTTCCTCGCTTGACCATGGCTAATTAATTAATGCACATGTCCCTAGTGCAAAATATTTCATAATGGTACACATATTCAACTTGGAGGCCAAATATTTCCTCTAAAGGGATTATGTTGAAGGTGATGTTCATGGATATTGAGCCTTACAAATCCATTTATGGAATAAGGCCTATTGAGCCTTACAAATCCATTTATGGAATAATGCCCTTATTATCCTCCCTCCCTTTGTTATGGTAAATTCATTGAGACCCATTCATACTATGAAAAACTCATTATTATGTTCCATATCCTATTTATATGACAAAGATTCACTTTAAAGGAACTATATTGTAGTTTGAGGCCTTCATCATGGCCTATTAGATCAAGAATATTAACTTAGGTCATAATTCCATCGACTTCTGACATACCCATGGTCAAGGCTCTAATACCCATCCCTAATGAATAAAACCTTATAATGGCATCCACATACCACTCTAATGATAATGATATCTTATATAGGGCATGTTTTATATAAATTAATAAAAACTCATCCTTGGTAAAAAATTCTCCTAATTGCATATGTATCCCAATTGGTGGCTAAATATCCCCTTTCAAGGATGAATGTAATGGTTTAAGACCCCATTTTATCCCATGAGCCCTCAAACATTCATTTAGTTGATATGTCTCTTTTTTCAAGACACCAAGAGCCATCCTTGTTATGAAAAAACTACTATAGGCAACCATATCCCATTTTGAGATCAAAGATCCTTTTAGAGGTCCTATGTAGTGATTTGAGTCCATGTTCAATGACAATATCCTAAAATATTTATATATGACTTGCATCCACTTATTTTCTCTCCTTGTCATGGTTATGACTCCTAGACCTATCCTTGGTGCATGAAACCACCTAACGCCACACATATCCTAAATTGGAGTCCAAATATCCCTTGAAAGAAACTTTGTAGTGGTTCAAGGACATGCACATGGTTCATGAGCATTAAAAGTTCTATTTAGATCTTACTTAATCTTTATTTTCTCTATATTATTCATGGTCACAGTATCCAAATCCATCTAATGCATCTAAAGTTTTCTAATATTTCCAAAATCTCATCCATATGTTAAATATTATAATCCCTAAAATACTAATTTAGATCATATAACCCTTGTTTTCCTTCATTGAAAATGGTCAAAGCCTCGAGACCCATGCCTGGTATGCAAATTCCCTTAATGATGCCTATATCCCACCAAGAGGCCAATGATTTGAGTTTGTATGGTGGGTTGAGTCCCTTTTCATGGACTAGGACCCTAGAAGCCTCATTATCATTTGTTATCCAAATCTAGGAGATCCATATCTTTTATGTAAAGCTTCCTAAAAGTACCAATATCGCAGTCAAGGAGAAAGTTAATTTCTATAAGTTTTTTTTAGTTGTCGAAGAATATTCCATGTCCCATAAGACTAGTTACACTCATTTATGGATTATGGACCTTATTTTCATCCCCTAATCATGGTTAGGACCCGAAGACTCATCCCGGCTACACAAAAAAATCCTAATGGAAACCCTTTCATTCATATGAAAATATCCCTTTAAAGGGGATGATGTTGTAGTTAAAGGCCTTGATCATACCTTATGGATTAATGACCCTATTTTAATCACCTAATCATGGTCAAGGCCCCAACATAAATCCCTAATACAAAAAACTCTAATGGAAACTTCATCCAACCCACATGAAAAAGATCCACTTTAAATGTCTCATGGTGTAGTTCATGGCTTTAATCATGGCCTATTAACCCAATAATATTTTTTCAAGGCCTAATTCCTTGGATTTATCCCCAACCATGGTTAAATCCTTCATACCCATATTTAATACACAAAATATTATAACAATACCTATATCTCACTCAAAGGTTCATGATTCCCCATAGACAACATGTGATAATGATATCTTCATGATTCATAGTATTCTTTGGATTATATTGCATATATTCATTTACTTTCTTCCTTTCCCTTTTTCCAGGAAAAAACCCTTTGCAACACACTACAAATCAAGTGCCAACTCTTCTGTCTTCACAACTCGAAAGGTTCAGCTCGGATACCATGTAGAAATTTTAGCTCAGATATATACTAAGTCATAAACATTTTCAACCTCCTATAAAGCTTAAACAATAAATCGGAAATACTATATGACAGAGATATGAAACTAAAATAGTAGCGTAAATAATAATGAAGAACAAAGAAATCACTCCATATAACACCAAGGATTTCTCTCAATGCCCATGGAAAAACCCAACTTGGGAAAACTCGTTTCAAGGAGATTTTTCTTATTGAGATAAGAGAAATTTCATATTAGAGTTTACAATAACAAGTAATCAACAACAAAAAATTCTTGAAAAAATGTGCCAACAAACCTCCCCGATTTGTGTGCTAAAAACCACACAAAAAAATCCCCATTTTCTGCAATGTACAACCCTTTTAACAACAAATAAAATCTTTATATTTGTGCACATTAGCAATATTGTTATGCACTAATTTTGTACATCCAAACACTTAGAAATTTTTTCCATCCCCTTGCTTCTATGTTGTTGTACATCCTCTAAACAGTGATGTACAACCTCCCTTTTCACTACTATCAACTCAACATTTAATGTTGTAATTTTTGGAAAAACGTGACCTATTCTCCTCCTGAAAATCATGTCCTCCTTCAGTTGTAATTAACTCCTTCTCCTTGGAAATCGTGCCCTCCTCTAGATATACAAACCTCCCTCTTTCCCTTGGAGAACGTAATGTGCTCTCCTCTTGCTGTTACTTTCACTTTTCCATGAGCTCAATCTCTCTCTGAGAAAAGTGACTCTTCACCTCCCTCGGCTTCAAGCCTCCTCAAAGTGTGTGCCCTCTCTCCTTCAAGTGTTGCCTTTATGCAATTTATAATGTGTAACTCCTTTAACACTTGGTATCCCAATGAGATTGATGGTCAAAATCTAATCTTTCCCTCATAAGATCAACTGTCATGACTTAATCATTCACTTTAGTCACTTAAGTGACTAAAGTGATCGACAACCTCATAAATTCACTTTTACATTAAAAATAAAGCTCAACTTAACTTCCTTTATAAAATCACTTTTATAAAGTCAATTAGGATAATGTTTTGGACACTTCAGATACCGGGCACCGCTTCTATGCGGAAGTACCTTAGAGCCACTAGATCTAACATAAAGTGAATATAACGAAGCATTCTATGTTTTTATTACCTAAATTTTGAATAAGTGACTATATAATAGAAGTGAATAAGTGGGGGCTATTTCATGGCACTTGTTTGTTTATGTTGTCATACCCGTGTATACATATATACTTACCTATATGCATAACATTCCACAACCTTTAAGAAGACTAATCTTATTTATTGGGCATAAACTTAGTCTCGACCTTGAAATATTTTGAAGGAAAAAGTGAAATGTTATTTCAATAGTGCTTCATTGGCAGTGCTAAAAATCATGACATGGTCTTACCAAGGTTGAACTCAAAATGCCTAGCCTTGCCCAAAAATGTGATAACAATCATATTTCATTGTTCTTATAAGGAGACTAGGAGGATGTCATCATCTACAAGCAATAGGGTAGATATCATGTCTTCATAAAAACCTCTACAAAAGAAAGTCATGGATATCATGTGGAGAACTATATTTAGGTATGATAACTATGCCATATAGTATCATACTCTTTATAAAGAATCCTAATTATTGAAGTTGTTCTAGTAAATTCAAGAAACATTGTTAGGATCTTTTGAATGTTCACAAAACTAAATGGGGTTGGTATGTTATTCTTTGCATGCCACAATTGTATGGCCAATGTGGGGATGTGTTTAAGAGCAAGGTAACGCAGATTATTTCTCGTCCCTTGGATTTGAAGCTAGTCACTGTAGGTTAGTGGAAAAACTTGTAGAGACTATAAAATAGCATGAAACTTGTTGGAACCCGTGGAAACTAGCTAGAACTTGCATAGATCTCGTGATTTTGACTCCTAATAGGTAAACACGGAACCCACATGCAAAGTTAACACTTGGAGAAAGGGCTTAGACATGGTTTTGGAGGGAAAAAAAGACCTCGAACTCCTCTAATGAAGCCCTAAAAGAATATAACTCATTTTCTCATTTATTCTTTAGTGATTGTGTTTCAATATATAGTGTGACTATGAACAAGGAAATTTGTTTTAGTGGGGTTTGCTATAATACCTTCAATCTCATGCTTTGATATATCCTAAAATACATTCACACTCTCATGCTTCCAGATATCAAAATGAAGGAAACAAAATAAATGATACTCTAGATTGGAGACATTGTCTATTTGAGTTTATGATTATGTCATGATTTATGTAGTACAATAGTTGAATTGTTGAAATTGTTATTATTTGATGGATTCCAAGATATTTGAAATTTGATTTATGGTTCCATTTTTGAACACATTTCAAGTGCCAAATTTTATATTATCATATTTGATGAGATGAACTGATGACAACCGTTGTTTTATAGATTTATGGACAAAAATGTCATATTATTTTTTGCATAAAATTCTTGTATTTTGATTTTTTTAATTAAATTTGATTTTAATATTCAATTTAGAGTTTTGTCGTCTTTACTGAAATAAGCCAAGTTTTGGCTCATTCCCGTCGGGCCAAGTTTTGTTGAGCTCTGAGTCCTGCCAACCTTACTCTGAATCAATGTTGAGACATGCCGGGTCCGTGGAGTTTGTTTGGTCAACGTTGAAATGAATAACCAATGAAAAACTGTTGTGAAACTTTCCTATAAATGAAACATGCCAAAACCTGTTGAACCCGACTCAAACTTGTTAGACTTGTTGAAACATGACAAAACTCACCCATTAAGCAAAGGTGGATCCCATATGGAATTGACTTGGAGAAAAGGCCAAAATGTTTTTTTTGGAGGGAGAAATATGAGCATGAACACATCAAGGAAAACCCTAAAGGCATATAACCCAAAACAAGATTCATTTCACTCATTTGGTCATTTTATCTTCATTGATTTGATTTTTTCAGCTTGGATCGAACAACACTCAAACTTCTGCCAGGTTGTAGTTATTCCTTTGTTTGGGGTTCAATGGAGTCTGAGAACACTTGTATTTGTGGGTTGGAGACCTAATAGGAGGTGGAGAGCCAAGATATCTACATGTTTTATCTTCAGTTTCAATTTCATTCTGATTTTAAAGAAAGTATTATGATTTTCAGCAAAATTGATTTTGGAGATTTCATCTTCATTTTTAATTCAGGGATCAACCTATAGTGATATACTCTTCTCTTATTTGTATTGAATCTTGACTAACCATGGCTCCCAATTCATAAATGTGGTTTGATAAAGAATGAGAACATGCCTTCAAACTTGAATCAAATGATGACAAGAAGATCAAGTGCAAACACTATAACCACAGTATGAAAGGGGGGTACAAACAACCTGAAACACCACCTAGAATGAATTTGTTGCAAAGATGTCATAGTCCCATGCAAGCTATTTGATTTATGTTTAAGTTTTTGAGGCTAATTTTAAGTTCCATATATTTTTTTTTTATCATATTTGATGAGATGAATTGATGGAAAACCCATCGTTTTATAGATTTTAAGGATGGAAACGTCATTAATATTTTTTCTGCACAAAATATGTATTCTAAGTGTTGTTTCTATTTGAAGAGTTTTGAACTGATTTTTTTCGAGTTTCCAAGTTTTGACATATCCCAAACTCACTAAATTTTCATCAATCCCAAGTCTCACAACCTTGGTTTGATGTGAGTTTAAGTTGGGTGGTTGGTGTGCATTATAGTCAAAGCATGGAAACAATATAATGGGCATGCCATATATTGGTCTTAGGGATAAAGAAATATTAGGAAAATAAACTACCACTCTCCAAAATGAATGAAATCATCTCCATACAAGCTTGGCTATTAAGAAAAGTTCATTCATATTATAATCATAATAAGATTTATTAAAAATGAAACCTTCTTTTAGAGAAAAATGCACAATGACTTCAAGATGACCAAATAAAGAGGATGGCAACACTTTAACAAGATAATGCTTGCCAAGAAAAATATTGTTTGAACTAACAAGAAACTTGACAACTATAGAATTGATTTCAGTTTTTGTTGATTACACAATGTAAACCAATTTCCCTTAGTATATATCTAGAAGGCAAATCCATGGGGTAAGTAAGAGTTATTGTCAAAATACTCAAAATAACACGCTCAATCAATATACACAGTGTACGCCAAATGTGAGTGTGGAGCACAACTTCTTTATAGTTAGGAAAAAATTCCTCCAAATAACCCAAGTACATCCATATATCCAAATCATATGTTCAAATGTTTCCTGATAATGACTATATTGATCTCTATATATACATATTCTCACTCATTGCACATGTGGCCCCTCTATTAGATTGCCCCCTATTTAATATACATTTAACACGATTACATATGCATTCAATCCAATTACATATACATTCAACCCCATATATACCCCCCATTGGGTCATAACATAAGTACCCCCATTTGAAAAACTATCCTAAAATATTTGTGGCTAAATCTTTTGCATGTGATGAAACCAAGTAATCGAGTTAATTATATTTATGCTCTCATACAATATGATTATTCATCCATCCATATTTAGTTCTTTTCAATGTCATTCTTTGATAACTTCCTTTCCTTTGATTCCTTAAATATTTGATAATATCTTGTCGCATAATTG
>SNQJ01S0024734.1:119744-143822 GCA_010110895.2 Picea sitchensis | reverse complement strand
GATACCTCAAAATCATCTCATCATCATGCCCTCTTCTCATCATGATTCTCTACATAATCAAATTAACTACGATGGGAAATGTAGATTTGTGTTCAAGACATGGGTGCCAAGAAATAATGGCTTGAGGATTCCTCCCTTAACCCTCTATACTCTCCACATAGACATGGTAAAGATAATTCATTGGCATTTTTCCTTTGAATGGACATAGGACCAGCCTTCCCTCTATCTTCCCCAACACCCTATACAGGTAAAAAAATAGTTCATATATTACAATTGAATAAAAATATAATAAAAAATCATCCAAAAAATCCAATCTAAGAAATATTTCATGTATTACAAGTGAAGCAAAAATAAAATAAAAAATCATGCATAAAAGTCAGTTTAGGAAAGATTTCATAAATTGTAATTCAGGATTTCATGCTTGCTATGAAAAGGCTTGCACAATTAATTTTTGGAGATTAATATTTGATACAAGTAATGATAGATATATCCATTGCAATATGTGTAAATCATAATGAAGTTATGAAAAATAGTCATATTGATGCATATGTCGATTTCTTGCTATAAAACTTGATAATGAAATCATTTGTATAAATATTTAAGTGTATAAAACATTATATTTTTAATGAATTCAACTCCTGTTTTCTTCTAATTGGATATCTTACACAAATGAAAATGTTTTACATATAAAAAAAAATCTATAAACGCATTTTTCATTTCAATTTTTATTTTTAATCATATCCACCTCAAGGTCTAGATACCGCACAATTTATAGAACAATAGAAAGAAGATAAATATATAGTAATGAAGTATTTGCCTTAGTTACACGAGGATATAAATGTAATAATATGGTAAATTGTTGAGCCCTTTTAAGGAAATGAGGGAAATCATTTGAAATGTAATATTATTCAGTTCCAATGTTTTATCTCTCAATTCCACCTCAATACCCTCACTTACATGTATCCTTTTTTTGTGTTTGATTGATTTGTTTCTCATTGTCATGCATATATTTCCACAATGTACAGATGAGATATAACAAAAAACACCAAAGAAATGGCTAGGAATATTTGAGAGTCTATAGCATATTGATCTTATGGAAGCCATATTAAATAATCATAATGAAAAGGTAGCATGGAAAAATCTTGGACATTATGCATACATGGTCCTTGAAATATGTTATGGCATCATCACCCTCCTCTCCCTTCCACTTGTGCCATTCACTTTTCCTCCTATCCTTGTGTAACCCACAACATTCAATCACAATTGGGCTAATCCTTCCTGACTTGGTTTGGACATGATAGCACATACGTCAACCATATTAATGTTGGGAGCCATCACCATGAAGATATTAGTCATCTTTCACTATCATTCATTATCCTCTTATGTTTAGAAACCATGTCCATATTCTAATTTCCATTTTTCTAGGGAGACATGGAGCCCTACCCCTAACATTGAGTGACCTTGGGAAATTTGAAGTGAATACATGAAGATGTCATTTAGTTCAAGGATGAAGTCAATGGACTGCAAGAATCTATCTCTCTCTCTCCGAGAGAGGGAGAGGAGGTTACGCCTTCTGAGGATGAATACCATATCCATTGGTAGATTTATTTCAAAATTATAAAGATTATATGTAGTATTAAAAGGATTTTTCATTAACATATTAGCATGCAACTTGATAAATTTTGGACTATACATTAGTAGAGGATATTTCTCTTGTTTTTGTCTTTTTTTATTTAATTATTATACTTTTAAGTTGTTCTTTGATATCATTGTTCAAATACAATACCATTTTTGTTAATATAAAATAATTGTTATCATAAAAAATGTTTTATGGCTCAACTGGGCCAGAGTCCATATAATATATTGTTTAAATTCTTGAATTTTCCATAGATTATGTGGCGGTTATGTAACAACATCGTGCATAAACAAAAAGAAAAAATTCAACAAAAGGATCTCTGCAATTTAATGTCATAATATTGTACATATTAGTCATAACATGTCATTGTTTGAAATTGTTGTGGATCATACACTCATAATGAATGATAGTCTAGAGTCTTTCCTTGAGTTCATACACGATTTTTTTTTAAATATCCAAAGACTAAGAAGTTTATTGACTTTCATTTATTTGGGCCTCATGTCCCACAAAAAACCAAATAACATGTTGCATTTGAAGTTAATAATAAGTTAGTCAATTCCCGCTAGCTCAACCAGTTAAGTTGTGGGATTTGTTTGCTAGGCGACCTGAGTTCAATACCCTTAATGTGTGTTTATTCGGGAGTAGACACCTAAAATCCATCCATTTTAAGGATTGGTGCAACCCAATATGGGTGCAATCCCCAGATGATTTTGACAGATTAGATTCCCCTGGGTTGTGTTTTCTTAGCCAACGGTTGAAATGTTGGCCCCGCAAGTGACGAGCATTTCTAACGAACAAAAAAATAAGTTCAGAAAAAGTTTCCTAAATAAATAAGATACCTTCCTAGAGATGAATAATACACAAATGATACTACTAAAGAATTCACTTAGCTAAATGAGCATCATAATTCCTAAGTAATTAAAGATTGTAATAAAAATGTTGAAAAAATCCCAATACATGGAAAGACTTCTCCTTCAGTAATTCGAAAAAAAAGAGAGCATGATATGATTTTTTTTTTTTTTTTTGTAAATAAAAGTCTATATTCATGTTAAAAAATAGTGCATATAGATATACAGTGACTGCTATGATCCAAAGACCATGACAGTCTCTATATCTGTAAGACAAAAAACCAAAAATAGGGATTTCCCTAGAGGGGAAACTAGGCTTTAGTCTAATTAAAAAAAAGTTGTTTCATGGAAATGGTAAGTTTGTGGAGAAAAACTAAGAATTGGAAGCCTAAAAGACATGAGACATGAATAAAAACAAGGCCATAATTCATTTATCATTAGGAACCTTGGAGCACATGGGGTCCACTACCTCATGACTTGTAGCATCATCAGAGATTGCAACTTTAGTGTAGTTGCATCCAGAGCAGACGAAATTGCTTCCAAGCTGATTGGCTAGCCAAGATACCACTTCAACAACATAAGCAGTCTGAATATCCAGAGCCTCCTAAAGAGATTTCATTTGATTTAATTCTTGCTCCTTGGGGAGCATACCTAGGGCAACCAAAGTCTTGGTTTTCCAATATAATTTGAGGGTCCGAAATTTTTTTAGATTGCGAGTGCATGAGTAACCCAAATCAAGAACCAAAATTCCAATTTAAGCTTCAACCTCCTTGTCCTCCTTAAACTCCCATAGTAGCCAAACCTCCTCTTCCAATTCATCCACTCTCTTCTTATCAACATCCGGGACAAACTCTGTTAATTTTTCAACCACCTCCAAAGCTGCTTTCGCAACTCGAGTTGGTTGAGCAGGGGAGGGGGGATGAGAGGTCTCAATAGAGGAAGGATGAAAGGGTCTTCGTCCTCGAGGAGCCATGGTAAGGAAACAAGTGATAAGGGAAGGATGTTAATGTTTAAGCCATTATTATAGTTGTTTGCATTTCATTAGATAACAATAGCATAATCCAAGATCACTGAGAAATACACAATCACAAGAGACACAACATTTATCCTGGGAAACCCTCTAGGGGAAGAAAAAATAGAAAAACTTCCTTGATATAGATAGCCAATACAATGACAAGAGATCTCTTAAACTAATACAAAAATTCCTCTCCCAGATATGTGCCACTCTCTCTCTCCTTCTTCTCCAGTATCAGATCTGAAACTTGTCTCTCAATGAGCAAGTGAGTTGTGTGTCTAAGTGAGGCATTGGCCTCTTTATTTATACAAGTCTGGCATGTGTGAAGTGTTTCTTCATTGGTAGGGCCGACTTCTCAAACTGGGTGGGTAAACCCACCTTTATTATATTTCTGGGCCTCTTTAATATCTGTTGGGGCTGACTTCTTATTCTACCTATTACAATTGTCTTTTGACCAATCCGCAAAAGGGGATTTGGTCCTATTACAATAACCGACATGATCAATCCATAATGGGGATTGATCTGATGAATAATATATCAAATAATAATTAGAATACTCTTTACAGTTACATTATTTCAACACTCCCCCTTAACAAGAAGGGTATTCTTCAGTAGCATCATGCGAGAGAGAGAGGACTACATCATCAAAAACATCAAGCGGGTGGGAGGACAACATCATCAATATCATCTTGGAACACTGACTGGCGTATCTATAAATCATCGAAAGTTTTCTTCATCGGCAACATCGTCATTCTCAAGGAATTCCATCATCATCTGCATCAATATGTATTAGTATAAAAACTGATACATCATCATCATCACAGCACAATCCGTGATCAATATGTATTAGTATAAAACCGAAACATCATCATCATCACAAGAGCAAGGTTACCTATCATAATAAGATTCATGACAATAGCTAAACTATCAAGTCGGGAAGCTTAGTAATTTGTCTCATCTCAATGTTCTGTTTTATGTCACAACACTCGAAGCAGAAGCAAGATACTATACTAGCTTTTAATACGCCTAACAACTAGGTTAGAAGAAAGGAAACATCCTCATGCGTTGCTTTTCACGCTTGGTGGCCAGGTCAAGCAAGTGAACATCTCATCTTGCTTTACGCTTGAAAACTAGGGTCGGCAAGGAACACTATAATCTGCTTTATGTCCGACAACCAGGTCGAAGCAAGGAACATCTCATCTTTTCTTTACGTCTCACAACTAGGTCGGAAGCAAGTAATAACATCATCTTGCTTGTATATGTTTGAAAACTAGGTCGGCAAGGGGAACATCTCATCTTGCTTTACATCCCAAAAACCAGGTCAAAAGCAAGGAACATCTCATCTTTTCTTTACGTCTCACAACCAGGTCGGGCAAGTGAACATACCGAACTACTTCCCCTCGAGGAAGGTCCTCGACTATGCCAGTTTATCCTTTGGCACTCAACCTCACACGTAGATAGGTTTAACAACACCGCCAACAACCCGTTTCATCCGGTATAATAAAATCGGAGCTTTAAGGTTCCCCGTTTGCGCCCATGTCAAGTGGATGTAATGATAACGAATCTCTATGTTTCAACCCGGCTGGAATACAAGATTCTCTGTCATTTTATGCAGCTCTAGTTGTCACATAGGAATCAAGGTTTCTCTCATCTCTAAATCAACTAGGCCTGTACATAACAACTGCCATATATAGCTTTGTAACCGCGTAACATGCAAGAATGTATTATAAGCTTCCGGCTGCGGTTGAGAGTAATACTAGATTGCTTCCTACTTCCATGAGATCATAGTTATCCCAAATTGAAATAGTAACTCAAGTTCTTCCGTTAGAAACATCTCCTCGCCTACCTACATCAAGATATCCACTCAGTGTGAAATCGTTATCTCCATCATAGTTGTGACCATAATCTATTGTACCTTTAAGGTAACCTCATCACATGTTTTGGTGTACCACTAGGTGAACACGCCTAGGTTCTACTAGAAATTGACCTGCGTTCACCAAAATAAAATGTCTAACTCGTGTTCGCCAAAATACCGTTAATCCAATAATTTTTCTATACAATGTGGTATCAATCAATTTCATGAAGTATCGACCAACAACTTCAACTTTCACTTCCATGGGTGTATTCATGGCTTGAATTCTAGCATGTTGAATCTCTTAAAGATTTCACTGCACTTCCTTGCTAAGGAAGATCCTCTCGATTCTATACCTCAAGACCTAAGAAATAATGCATCAGTCGTAGGTCTTCATTTCAAATTCGAGGCAAGTCTCTTTTACATTCATTGATGATCTTTTCTTCTCCAGCTAAGAATAAGTCATCCACGTATAGCAATAAGATTACTAGCTCATTGTTCATGATTTTGAAGTAGTGGTTAGAGTCTTCTTTACTCTTGGTAAATCCTAAGCTCATCAAGAAACTATCTATACATCCATACTAAGCTCTAGGAGCTTGCTTCAATCCATATAAGGCTTTCTTCAATCTGCGTATTACGAGACTTCCTGCCTTCAAACTCAAATCCTTGGGGTTTCTATATACACTTCCTCTTCGATGACATTATTGTTTAGAAAGTTGTCTTTACATCCATCCTGTGCAGCCTTTCCATTTCATCTTAGTCGCAAGAGCTATGATGGTTCTCATCAAAGTGTATCCGCCACAAGAGAAAATGTCTCTCATAGTCAATGCCTCCTTTTGGGAAAATCCATGAGAGACAAATCTTGATTTACACTTCAATACTTCCATCAGAGCATGTTTATTTTGAAGATCCATCTAGAAGATACCATATTTATTCTCTTCTGGCCTAGAACTATTTCCTAATTTCGCTCTTCATTATGATTTGCATTCCTCATTGCATCTACCCATTCTTTCCTCTTAATGGATTCTTCAAAACAGGTAGTCTCCTCTTCTAAGAGATCAAGCACATCAAAGCCGTGTAACCTGAGAATGGCTTTGGTCTTTTTCACCTATCTCAAGGTTCCTTCGGGAACACCATACTTCTCCCATCTTGAATACCCTCTAGCCTGTCGCTTTCTTTTATGGAGGATAGTAATCTGATGAGGTTCTTTCACTTATACTATATCATCGTCTTCTAGAATTTCCTCATCGTGGGAATTCTACTTAATTTCCCTCACTAGTTCTCAGAGTTCGAACCTCCCCTCATTGTATTGGTTGGGGATTACAGATCTCTCTACAAATTCTTCAAGATGGAATATTTTAGATTTATTGAGTGTTGTATCTTCAACAAAGGTCAAAGCATCCCTACCGATCTCAATGTTTTGTTGACCTGGTATATAGATTCCTAAGGCCTTGGAGACCCTCAGCTAATATCCTGACAAATGTTCTTCACTCGGCGGGTTCCAGCTTGTTTCTCTTTCTTTTAGGTATATGAATAAACACCGACAACCAAATATTTTGAGATCAAGCATCTTTGATGTTCTTCCCAAGGGAACATCTCTTCCAGTCTTGAGCCTAAGTGTTCATGGGACAATCGGTTATGCACACATAAATAACTTCCCCCATTGTTGTTTCTCGCCTCTATAAGCACATAGAAATTCTTGATCATGGATCATAGTCTTCCTATAGCTTCCAAGATGGTTCTCGTTTTCTACGCCTTCATCGCTTTGTTGAGACATAGGGAGTAGTGAGTTCCCCTTGATCCCAACATGTAACATCTTTGCAGAAGTTAAAACTCTTTTGAGGTATATATTCTCCTCCATTATCTGACCTCGAAGTATTCATTTCTTTCTCAAAGGTTCTCTATCAAGGCTTTGAATCTCTCTGAACTCACCGAACACTTCATCTTAGTTTTCAAGAAATATATCCAAGTTTTACAAATGTTAATCAATGAATGATACATAATATACATACCAATGGAGGATGATGGTATTTGGGCCACATACATCCGGAATGTATGTGTTCTAGGACTCTTTATGTCTTGTTGTCCCTCTTCTAAAACGGGTTCTTGACGTTCTTCCCCTTTGTGCACATCCATTGCGTATGCCTTTATGATCACCTTTGAGTTCCGATAAACCCGTGACCGCTTTGCATATGTATGTAGTGCCTTGTAGTTGATGTATTCTAACCTTTCTATGCCAAAGTTCACTTGAGTTTTCAATGGCGTGGTCATGGCAGCCTCTGAAAGGGACCCTTTAGTTTATACAGCCATTTTCACTTCCAATGATGATTGCTTCATTTAAGGTTTCTCCAGGCCCAAATAAGAAACCCTCCATCTATAATGGCAATTCTGAAGCCTTTCTTTCTAAAGTTGAAATGGAAAGTAGCCCTCTTCTGCCCTGTTACATATAGTACATACTTCATTTTTAGTGAATTCCCAGAATTCATTTTATGGTTTGATTCTCCCACTCCCTTTGATGGGATATTGGTATCATCTCCAAGTGCCACTTCCTTTTGAGAAAAAATTCTTTTCTCAGATATAAGAGTAGAGAATGTTTCTTTCTTTGTCTCTGCCATGTTTTGATGCACCACTATCACTGAGCTGCGGTTCTCTCCTCCTAAAAGCATGTGATCCTCGAGGGCTCCAGACCAAGACATGGTCTTTAAGATCTGCTCTCTTATCATTTTTGCTGGTGGCTCTTCATCTTCGACCACATGGGCATGGTTTCCTTATGTTTTCTCTGTATTCTTCTATCATCCGGCTGGACAAAACTTCAAAATGTGTCCCATATTGTCACAATGATAGCATTTTGTACGTATTGAGTATCTCCCTTTCCTTTCGTTGTCCTTTCTTTGAATCTCCTTTGGATGAGATCTTTATGCTTGATTTTGTTTTAACCGTTGAGGATCTTCATGAGTCTCTCATGTTGAGTATGAGGTTTCTTCCCTTCCTCCTTTGGTGTGAGTAGCTAGCTCTTGATCATCATCTCTCTTTCTAGTAACGCTTCACAATTCACTACTCTTGATTCTTCTTGGATGCATTCTTCCCATATGACTATCAAACTTCAAGCCTCGTTCTGGCACATATCGTTTGATGAATGCATCCCCAAGGTCTTGTGAGACCATTTGGGCCATCATTATGAGTTTGTTCGTCTATGGTATTCCAATAGCTTCTAGCTGTTCTATGAATTCCGAGATTCTGGAGAAATATTCCCCTAACTTCATTTCTCCTTTCAGATCCTTGTATTCTTTCAGCTTGAGTTCTTAGATCTTACCTTCGGTTTATGTTCTTTCCTCATATATTTTGTCAAGGCATCAAACATTTATTTTAGCTCCTTCACATACATAAGGAATCAGGTGGTCTTTGATTGACCCCCGCACGATTCTTTTGGACTCCTTATTGTGTCCTTTTGATGCTTTGTCTTTTCTCAAAGATCACTCGTTCCGATACTCTTCTTTGATGAATCTTTCTAGGTCATTCTCTTCAAGAATGAGGCTAATCCTATAATTTCCAGAACTAAAGTTTTCACTCCTTCTCTATCTTGTCAACAATTTTAACACTTGCAGACATCTTTACCTAGGGCTAGGAAAATGACCAAAAATGAAAGTGCTCAAAAAAAATCTGAGATTACTTCGTGAGGTGCGCTTGGCCGAGACGAGTAGCCTAGTGTGTTTGGATCCGAGAAAATCCAAATTTCTCTCCTCCAAATTTGATCTACGAATTTCTAGACAGGTGCTTCTAGTACCTCTGGTAATCTGGTACTTATGGTACTCTAGTAATTTTGGTACTTCTGGTACTTTTTGAAACTAGAGTTTCACTTTTCGAGAGATCCATCCACTGAAAAGGTGCGTTGCGAGTGCCAAAGTGATCCTTAGGGGAGGCTGCACTTTTCTAGATGGTTTTTAGTTGAAAAGCCATCCATCAAAACCCTAATTTTCATGTAATGCATAACAATGATATGTTTTTCACTCTGTGAAAGATGCTTCCTTCAAATTGGCTCATACCATGTTAATGTTTAATCCATTATTATAGTTGCTCTTCATTTCATTAGATAACAATAGCATAACTAGGATCACCCCAGAAATATACACAATCACAAGAGACACACCATTTATCCCGGGAAACCATCTAGGGAAGAAAACCCAACAAAACTTCCTAATATAGATAGCCAATACAACATAAGAGATCTCTTTAAACTAATACGTAAAAGTCCCTTCCCAGATATGCACCACTCTCCTCTTCTCTGCTACAGCAGATCCTCAAACTTGTCTTCAATGAGCAAGTGGTGCTAGGTGTGTCTAAGAGGCGTACCGCCTCTTTATTTATACAAGTTCCGCACGGTGAAGGTCTCTTCACCGGGCAGGATGACTTTCAAACCTGGGTGGGTAAACCCACCTTATTATATTTGCGCCTCTTTAATATCCGTTGGGGACAACTTCTTATTCTCGACTATTACAATTGTCTTTGACCAATCCGCAAAGGATTTGTTCCTATTAATAATCCATATGATCAATCCACAATGGGGATTGATCCGATGAATAATATATCAAATAATAATTAGAATACTCTTTCCAGCTACATTATTTCAACAACAAAGGATGACCAATAGAGAGGGGAAGGGGAAAGTTGCACTAGAGGAGGATAGAAGGACTAGCAGATTAGATCCACCTTATAAATTCAAGGAAAGCCAACCATGGCTCCTTGTTTAAGTACCCAATAAACTGCTAACCCAACTTCATAGTCTGTGCATTGATGAGCCAATGTGGGATCCTCTTCATCATGGTGGAGAAATGGTTAGCCTCCTATCGAAGGACCCAAACCATTATCAAAATTGAACTAGAGGTCTGTCGAGCTCCCATGATTATCATGTCGGGGCAAGGTGGACATGGGTCTATCCTCCAACTGCATAAGAACTCAAACTCCCCTTGGATCTCTAGCATGCGAAACTTCATCTACAAGACTAGGAGGGAGAAGAGTGTTGTCGTCCAGAGAGTTTCTATCCTGACATGAAGAGTTGTCCATAACCATTTGTCATCGAGGGTTGTCGGTCTTGTCAATTATACCACCACCATGAGCTTGCGAACAGACATACACCCCATAAGAGGAAATAACATGATATAAATAAAAAAGGAAGTGAAAATAAATAAATTTGACAACATTCCAATTCATTTATAGTCCCATGCAACAAACTTTGTCTTATTATGACTATATCTCCCAAAATTTCATCATCCCAACAAATAACAATGGTCAATGTTTCTATAACAAGATTATCTTTTCCTCCAATATGTTAAGTGCATATTTAAGTCAAACTTTGGCCTTTGTACCTATAAATTTATCTTCAATTGATTTTCCTCATAATGATCCCAATTTTTAATTAGAGTTACAATAATTACAAGCCTAATGTTAACAAATACAATACTCTTTGTGTCTCTAAGCATTATTACTATTTTTATTATATTACTTAAGTGATAGTGAAGTAACATGCCATATTTTAGATCTTTGTATCCATATTTCTCTCTACAAAAAGAAATAATATATATTAAGATTCAATAGATGTTCTTCATATTGACCTACTTTCTATTAATTTTTTATTAGATTTATAATCATTACAAGACCCAAGTTAATGAATAACATACCATTACTATTTCTCTAAACATCATTACTACTTTTGTAACATTTCATTTAAGTCAAAATGACGTAACATGCCATATTTTAGATTATTCCTCAAATCCATCTTCCTTTACTAAAAAATGAATGCATATAAGAATATTTAATTAATAGAATATCTCTCATCACATTTACTTTCAAGAGGAAAAATGAATAACACTTGTGTTCAAAACTAACAATGAATAAGGAGAAAAGTTGTTAAGCCCCATTATTGGCTCATTAACCCTAATTGTGCTGGCTAGATTAGTAATGTTATTTTATTTATGTCGGCTTTAAATAAAATAACATTACTAAAATAACATTACTAATCTCCTATATATACCAAGGAGACATTTTCATTTTGAATCATCTTGTACTTGAACATTTAAGTGGGTAAAGGAGGTCGCATCAAGAGGCTTATTATTTGAAATTATCTCTTTTCAAGGTGTTGAGTACTTTTCCTGAGGTTTTTCTATGCTATATTGATGTTTGTTCTAACATATGGTATCATAGCTCAAGGTCTTGGGGTTTCACTACTACATCTCAGACACCATGGAATTTTCACCATAACTTTTCTACAAAGTTTCACAAGGAACACTTGGAGGATATTAAAAAATGGATCAAGGTACGCTAGTTCAAAATTCACTTCCAGGCCTTATACTTTCTGAGCTACATCCTATACAAGATAGGGTTCGAATCATCCCTAAATGAGTCATTATGTAATTTTCTCTATACAAACATTTTTGTAACGTTTCAGACCTTGAACTATGGAGGACATTTACAAAATTAGTAAGGTATCTTTGGTAAAGTTCATCTTCAGTCATCGAATTTGTATATACACCTTTGTAAGATAGGTATGATATATGACTAGTCCCATTGACTAGTCTCAAGAAGGTGTTCCGTGTAAAACAATCATAAACTTCTTGCTAGAGTATCCAAATTGAGTGGGACCGGTTTCATTGGATCTTGAATAGTCTCAGAGTATTTTGGATGCAAGTTTCAGAATTTGATATCAATTATTTCGAAAGTGGGTAATTCTATACAAGTGAGATCTCCCCGAAAGACCAAAAATCGCAAGTTGTGAGAAAGCCAATGGAAATCTTAATTTTGGCACATCCAATTTTGATCAGACCCGGTACGTAGAGAGAAATATCGAGAATTACTTAAAAGAAATTTTCATACCCGTAAGGGTCCGGAACTTTGATATAGAACAAAAATAAATATTGTCCAGTTGCAACCACCTCAAAATCAAGATTCAAAAGTGATACTTGGCCAACATGCCACTGGAAAAGGCCCTTCTACACCAAATAAGCCTGTAAAATCCTAATTGACTCTTGATGAAGGTGAAGAAATGCGAGGACATAAATGAACTACAAAAAGAAGATGGATTCAAATTGGTTGTTGATGGATCTAAGGGTGCCAAGTTGATACTAAGATAGATGGTTTAAAAGGAGATCATGAAAGTATTGAAAAATTTCATAACAGAAGACACCTGAAAGTGAAAATAACCCATGAAATTCAAGGGATGAGGACACAAGGAAGGTGTAAACCAAGAATGGAGAAACTCCAACTTTTGGTTTGAAGACCAACCACGTTCAAGATTGATATGAGGAAGTTTGATGGCAAGGACCCAATCACATGGATACTCTATATGGAGCAATTATTTGATTCCATAATGTGCCACATACACAAAAGGTACAAATTTCTTCTATATTTAGAACCTAATCAATTGTGATGGTATCGATGGTTTTGTTCTCGAAATCACTCGCCACTTGGATAATTCACTAAGAAATGATAGCACACTCCAAGTGAGGATACAAGGAGTAATACCTTCTTTTTAGCCAATTGATAAATCTCAAGCAAAAGGGTTTAGTTACCGAGCGACATAGAACTTCCAAAGATTGAATATAAAGGTAATCGACATCTGCATTTTGAGCACTTTACATTGATGTATTCATAGGAACTTTAAAGGATACCATCTATATGAAAATTTGCCCCCTGGGAAACCCAAATCATTGGTGAATTCATTTAAGGTGGAAAATGTTGAAAGTAAAAATATGGCTATGGCTATTAGAAGTTGACCAATACTAACATCTATAGAGAGAACAATGATCCTTCTTCTAAAAACACCTCAACCTACAAGGTTGACACCTCAATTGAGGAAAGAAAAGAAAAAGGTTTTATGCTTTAATTCAGACAACAAGTACAAGTAAGGGACATAAGTGTGGTGAGAAGAAATTATTCATAGATTGTGAAGAGGAAGAAGAACAAGAACAAGAAACATCCCAAGATGAAAACGTAGAAGCAATTTCGCTTGAAGAGTTGAATCCCCACCATATCGCGGTAATGCATTGGATGGAATTAGCAACCTCAAACCCTCAAGATCAAAGGATACATCAAAAATAAAAAGGTAATAGTCCTAATTGATTCTCGAAGTACTCATAATTTCATTCACTATAAATTAAACAAAGATCTCAATTGCTTTGTATATCCAAGATCAGAGTTTCAAGTAGTAATGGTTGCAGATGAGGAACTATCAATTGCTCAGAAAACGAAATAAGATCAATCTTACCATGGGGGAATATGTACGAATAGTCCAATGATTTCTATACCCATGGTGGTGCAGATGTTGTAATTAGGAACTACAATGGTTACAAACATTAGAACAATGGCTTCTAATTTCAAGAACTTTCATGAAATTTTCATTGAAGGAAAATAAATTGAGTTAAGAGGTATCACAAGGAAACCCTGCTAAGTGATAAGCCCCAATGGCATGGAAAATTCATTGAAAAGGGGCATCATAGTTATTATAATAACTATGCTCACTAGATGTTCTAAACATTCATTCATTCCTCAAGATCTCCAAAGGATCATTGGATAAGATTCCAAAGCATTGAAGATATTCCATTGGTCTTCCACCCACTCAAAATCATGATCATGAAGTTCACCTAATTCTTAGGAGTGTCCCTCCTAACATCAGCCATGAATTTTTACGCACTGAAGAGTGAAATTGAGCGCATGGTTGAAGAAAATGTTAGATATCGGCATTATTAGACTCCAAATTAAAGTTCTTACCTCACACCCTCGCTGGTAATGTGTAATTCAATAAAGATACTTTTTATGGCTTATGTGTCCGATTATAGAGAGATCAACAAGATCAATTATTAAAGATAAGTTTCCCATTCCTCATTGATGAATTTTTATATGAACTACATGGAGCAATTCATTTCACAAAATTGATCTTTGTTTAGGGTATCATCGCATCGTATCGAAGGAAGAAGATATCCCAAAAACAACATTCCCCAACTCATGAAGGCCACCATGAATTTTTGGTCATGCCCTCATTCCTACAAATCTACCTCCAATATCTAAGGGTTGATGAATTCCATTTTCAAGCCCTTCCTTCAAAATTTGTGCTAGTATTTTTGATGATTATACTAATCTATAGCAAGTCTTGGGAGGATCATCCGCTTACATGTTGACAAGGTGCTACAACCAATAAAGGAGCAAACAACTATATGCCAAACCATCCAAATGTTTCTTTGGAGCAAAGGAGGTAGAGCATTTGGGTCATATTGTATCTCATGAAGGTATGTCAAGGTAGACCCTGACCAAGATTAAGTCCATGATGACCTGGCCGATTCCCAAAACATTAAATAATCTCTTTAGAGGATTTTTGGGTTTCCACAGTTACTACCGCAAGTTTGTTCGAATTGCGGAAGAATAGCATCACCTTTAACAACGCTAATCCAAGTGGCTATCACTGCTTGACCTGCAACCTCAACCTTTGAACAACTTTAAAGAGGTGATGTAAAGCCCTCGCCTCGACCAATTCGCATCTTCACAAAAACATTTATCAGGAATGTGATGCCTCAAGAATGGAATTGGTGGTTGTTCTGACGGGCATGTTGAAGGCCCCTGGATTTTGAAATTTGATCACTTAAGGGAAAGGACTTACACAAACCCATTTATGAGAAATAAATGATGGAAATACTACATGCATTGAAGAAATGACATCCTTACCTAATAGGTAGGCACTTCAAGGTCAAACAGATCATGATAGTCTTAAATACTTTGGAACAAAGACTATCTTCAAGAACAACAAAAATGGCAACCAAGATATTGGCTATGATTTCCTAGTAAAACGCCTATAAAAAGAAGAAAAATTTTGTATGTGACACCAAGAAAGGATGGTGATGCTGAGGCCTCATATATCTCAACCATCCAACCCGCATTGATATTGGTGAAGCAAGGGATGAATGGAAGAATGACCTGGAAAAGTGTGACTCCTCATTGAAAGGTTGCAGTAGGATTACAGTGCATCAAATACATTTACGGAAAAATGATTCACTATGGTACAAAGATCACTCTATATCATGTAAGAACTCCCAACTCAAACAAAAAGGTACTATTGGAATTGCACACCCTCTCCAAAGTAGGGAGGGCACCTGATTTTGAAAACCTACCATAGAGTCAAGAAGGATTTTTTGGGATGGCCTTAAAACTAATGTTCAGTTTGTGGCGTAATCGCTTCTATTCTTGCCAACAAAATAAGGTGGAAACAATTAACACCCTGGGTCTTTTATTAACCATTATCCATCCCAAGTCAACGCTATGAGGCTCTATGGATTTCACAGGGTTACCAAAGTCCCAAGGAAAGAGGCAAAGTCATCATGAAGATTGCTGATAGATCTAATTAAGCATCACATCATTCTTTGCAATCGCCTCATCCCTAAAGCTACAGTACAATTCACTCATCTCATGGATGCAGCCTGCCACATGGCGTTCTTTAAAGATTGCTTGTGGGCGATGCAGAGATCCCATCTCACTCCTCTATTTTGGACAGAATTATTTTCTGTTTGGGTACTCAATTGGTCCTTCCATAGCTCATCCTTATCATCCCTAACTGGATGGACAAAACCAGATAGTGAACAAATGTCCGAGGGACACCTTGCTTCGTCTCTAATAAACAAACACAATGGTTCAAATATTACCCCCTTGGCACAATGGTGGCATAACACTTCCTTTCATACTCACAAACAAAATGGACACCATCATAATCCCTTATGGATACCCACCCTCCATCACTTTCAAAAGAAAAAATCTAAGGTTCAAGCAGCGGAAGACTTATCGAGTAAATCAACAACAATTTCTCCAAATCTTAAAGGACAACCCCATAACGGCACAAAATCGCATGAAACAACAAGCGATCAACATCGTGAAAGGAAAGAAGTAGGGGATTTGGCATTTTTAAGACTACAACCACACACAAATAGATGCCCCTCAAGCAAGCCAAGAAGGATAATAAATTATCACCAAAGCACCCATGGCCCCTTATATAAGGTATTGCAAAAGATTATCACCATGGAATACAAATCGGACGCTCAAGATTTTCACTTACACCTAGTTTTCCATGTTTTCATGCTTAAAAAGGGTTATAGGTAAATAAGATCCCAAATAAACGAGCATTAGTTTAACTTGACTTAGGAAGGAAAATCATATCGAGCCCTGCCATCATCACACAAGAATTCACCAACTATGAATAGATCCATTTCAGAGTATCTCATTAAAATGGAGGAACTACCAAAGATTCCACTTGGGAAGATGAGTCTTTTATACAAAAGCATCCAGAGTTACTCAAGCTGCCAAGAAAACACTTGTCTCAAGGGAGGGGGGGCATGTTAAGCCCCAATATTGGCTCCTTACCCCAATTGGGGCATATTGATTAGTAATGTTATTTTATTTTATGTCGCTTTTAGGCCATTAGTTGTAATTATACTCCTAGTCTCCCATATATACCAAGGAGACATTTTCATTTTGAATCATCTTGTACTTGAACATTTAAGTGGGAGTAAAAGGAGGTCAAGAGGCTTATTATCTGAAATTATCTCTTTTTCAAGGCGTTGAGTACTTTTCCTGAGGTTTTTCTATGCTATATTGATGTTTGGTTCTTAACAAAAGCATATTAATTAAAATGTGAGCATAAAAAGGAAAGTCCTTTGAGTGCCAACACATTTATGAATAACATGTTTAGGAGGATTGTTATATTGCTTGGAATTGCAAATGAAATTACATCTAAAGTTTTATTTAGACTTCACTTAAACAAATTGAAGTTGAAGAAAAAACTCATAATATACCACATATGTATTCTAATTAGTACAATTTTTAGGAAACATAGAATATCTAGATGGAGGGTTTCTTAATTGTCAGTGACAATAGCAATTGGTAGCTTGGAGGGATGCCTTGGGTGGATGGTTCGACCAATTGAGCTAACCCTTGGAGCTTATAGTAACTAATTACACCATTGCGTTTAAAAATATTGTTAATAATTTACAACATATGACCAAGAAGTTGATATATATTCGCAACCAGAACATGATAGGGGTCAATGTATGTTATCTCACCATTGGAGGCATAACGAAGGATGAATTGGTTGACTTTTTGGAGGAAGGAGAGGAGCTCCTCCTAAAGTCAATCTTTAGTACCAAGGACAAGTTGATTGAGATCTAGAAAATGATAAGAGCATTCAATGAAGAAATCAAAGAAGGTCAGAGGGGGGACATCACTCAAGTGGAAACATCAGGAAATTAAAATGTGTTTGACGTAGGAGTAGCAATGGAAGGTGTGGTACCAAGTCTTGACTAATCCTTTAATCATAGTAGGGAAAGGTGTGGTACAAAATTCAATCACAATAGGGATAATCCTTCTTGACTTGGTTTGGACATTATAGCTCATACACCAACCATATCAATGTTGAGATCTATCACCATGAAGATATTAGTCCTCTTTTACTATCATCCATTAAGGGGATAAACCATGTGCGTATTCTAACATCCATTTTTCTAGAGATTCATGGAGCTTTACCCCTAGCATTGAGTGATCTTGGGAAATCTTAAGTTCATACATGACTCTCTCTCTCTCTCTCTCTCTCTCTCTCTCTCTCTCTCTCTCTCTCTCTCTCTCTCTCTCTCTATATATATATATATATATACCATCTCCATTACTAGATGTATTTCCAAAATATAAAGATTGTATGTAGTATTATAAGGATTTAAGGATTTTTCATTAAAATATTAGCATGCAACCTGATAAATAAATATAGGGAACCAATCTTATTTTGGACTATACATTGGTAGAGGATATTTCTCTTGGTTTTGACTTTATTCTTTAATTAGTATACTTTAAAGTTTTTCTTCGACTACCTTGTTTACCTACAATCCCATTTTGCTAATATAAAATAATCGATATCGTAAAAAAAAAATTATGGCTCAATTGGGCCAGACTCCATATGATATATTGGCTAAATTCTTGAATTTTCCCTAGATTATGCGACAATTATGTTCCAATATGGTGCCACAAACAAAAAATAAATAAAAATCAACAAAAGGATCCCTACAATTTTAATACAATAAAGTTGTTGATATTAGTCTTAACATGACATTGTTTAAAATCATTGTGGATCATGTGCTCATAATGCATGATAGTCTAGAGTATTTCCTAGAGTTCATACATGATTTTGTTTTTTAAACAAAAGACCAAGAAGTTTATTGACTTTCATTTTTTTGGGCCTGATGTCTAACGACAAACCAAATAACATATTGCATTCGAACTTAAGAAAATGTTGCCTAAATAAATAAGATACCTTCCTAGAGATGACTAATACCCAAATGATACTAATAAAGAATTCACTCAACTAAATGAGCATTGGAATTTCTAATGAATCAAAGAATGTATTCAAAGTGCTAAAAAAATCCCAATACATGGAAAGGCTTCTCCTTGAGTAATTAGAAAACAAATAAGAGTAGAATATAAAAAAATAAGGTGGTGAAAATAAAGAAAAATTGACAACATTCCAATTCATTTATAGTCCCATACAACAACCCTCATCTTATTATGACTATATATCCCAAAATTTCATCATCCCAATAAATAGCAATGAGCAATGCCACTAAGTCAACTTCTATAACAAGTTTGTCTTTTCCTCCAACTACGTTAATTGCATATTTAAGAAAAAAATTGGCCTTTATACCTTTAAATTTATCTTCAATGTATGTTCCTCATAATGACCCTAATTCTTTATTAGACTTACAATAGTTACAAGTCCAACATTAACAAGTATAATACTCATTGTGTCTCTAAGCGTCATTATTGTTTTTATAACATTTCATTTGAGTGATAATGAAGTAACATGCCATATTTTACGATCTTCTTTGAATCCATCTTCCTCTATAATAAATAAATAATATATATTAATCTTCAATAAACGTTCTTCATATTGGCATACCTTCTATTAATTTTTTATTAGATTTATAATCATTACAAGCCCCAAATTAAATAAGTAGAATACCATCACTATTTCTCTATACATCATTACTATTTTTGTAACATCCCATTTGAGTCACAATGAGGTAACATGCCATCTTTTATGTTTTTCTTAGAATCCATCTTATTTTACTAAAAAATGAATGCATATAAGAATATTTAATTAATAGAATATCTCTCTCGACATTTAATTTCAAGAGGAAAAATGAATAACACTTGTGAAACTAACAATCAAGTAGGAAAAAAAGCATAATTAATTAAAATTTGAGCATAAAAAGGAAAGTCCTTCAAGTGCCAACACATTTATCAATAACATATTTATGAGGATTGTTATATTTCTTGGAACTACAAATGAAATTACATTAAAATTTTATTTAGAATTCACTTAAACAAATTGAAGTTGAAGAAAAGACTTGGAAGATACCACATATGTATTCTAATTAGTAAAAAGGTTAGAAAATATAGAATATCCAAATGGAGGGTGGCTTAATTTCCAATTACAATAGCAGTTGGTAACCTCCAGGGACACCTTGGGTAGATGGTCGGATCAATTGAGCTAACTGTTGGAGCTTATATGTAAAAAATTACACCATTGAGTTGAAAAATGTTGTTAATAATTTACAAAATCTGATTGAGAAGTTGATATATATTCCCAACCAAAATATCGTATGGGTCAATGTATGTTGATCTCACCATTGGGCACATAATGGAGGAGGAATTATTTAACTTTCCAGAGGAAGGAGATGAGCTCATCCTAAATTCAATATTTAGTACCAAGCTCAAGTTGATTGAGATCTAGAAAGGTACACGAGCATTCGATGAAGAAATGAAAGAAGGTATGAGGAGGGACATCGCTTAAGTGGAAACATTAGGAAATTAAAATTTTCTTGAGGTAGGAGTAGCAATGCAAGGTGTAGTACCAAGTCTTAATGATGTATTGGGTGAAAAACTTATATCTATCACCACATGGTCTAGCTGGAAGAATATTGGAGGGCACAAAAGATATTCTAGTAGACTAGAGTTATGTGATGAAGGGATTGAGTAGGGGAATTAATTAAATCCATTAGAGTGAGTGGAATCTTTGAGTAGCAAACAATTTTTGGAAAATTGCCAAAGTCTTGGTTAAGGCCCGAGCTTTCTTTCAACATCGAAACTGATAGGATGTCTATGCATTGAAGAGAAGCAAAAAGATCTATTCCAGGGCATAAAAAAAAGGATAAAAAAGTGTGTTATATTATACCTACTCTAGGGAAGCTAGTACTCAAAGAGGATGTTGATATGGGGGAAACCATGAACCTAATGAAAAAAATGCTGGTAGGGAATTCGTCGAAAGCAAGCATCAGAAGGATATACAAGGATATTGTTGGAGAGTTCTTGGAGAGTTGTACTTGGATATGTTTCCAAATATCATATCTTGTTAGGGGATAGCTACTATTTGTGTTCAAATTAGAGGTTGATCTAGACAAGGTGGGATCACATAAGTGTTATAGAGGCCATGCATTCCTTAACTCACATAGATGGAAACTAGGTTTTGACCCTAGAAGAGAGTCTTCACATTTGTAGCTGGTCTAGGTGAAATTACCTAGCCTTCCATTGAAAATGTTTACAAGCCTTGAAGCTTGTGGGAGATGGAGAAATTGTTATATTTAGAGGAGGATTTATTCACCAAAGTGGACAAAAGGGTGGTGAAGATTCTAGTGGAAATGGACTTGTGTGAGGGTTTATGTAGGTGTTAGAAATCTCATGGGGTTAATGGAATTTTACCCAATGCTTGATTATTAGGATATTTCATTCAAGTGTTTGAACTATCATGAAGTCAATAACATATAGAAGAAATCTAGTTCGTGATGCAAGCGCGCCCTTCAGGCACGTCCTCTCACAGGATCTTTCCTCCTTCCTCGGCCCGAAGAACTGAAAGGTTCTTCTATTTCCCTATCAGGAAATTTTTCACCCACAACAACTCTCTCACGGGATCCCCCTTTCTTCTATCGGGAAATCGGACTTCGCGATTTCGTGAGTCCCGTGGTCATGCGTTTGTTTCTCGCGATTCTCCGAAACCCGATGTATGTCAATGCTGACATTTTACTTTGTTATCGGGGTTCCTCCTATCGGGATTTCGGCACTTGCGATGTCCAAAAAAACTCGCTTTTCCGACCCTCGATCCCCGATACACCAATATGCTCCCCTGCTGCCTTAGCCTTCCGGGCTAAGCCTTTAGTCCGCGCGACCTCTCCTCATATGACCGCAATCATATACCTTATCAGGATTTCGGGGTTTCTGATGTTGAGGTGTATGTGAGTCCTTATTCCCCGGACCCCCGATTCCCGAAGCGATGTCCCTGAAAGCCTTTCTGCCGTAAACGAAATCAACGATCGTGATCGTTTATTAGGATCAACGACTCCAGGTCTCCCTTGGGGTTTCGTGACTTCTAATGTCGAAGTGCTTTTCCTTTCGTTTTCCCTGATCTCACGAATGTCGATTCCCTGACAATTGAATTTTCCTTTCAGGGAATTTCCCGATGGCTTCAATCTCGCCCATGCGTCCCTTAGAGATGGACGGCTCTGATATGCTCTCGGGCCTCTGTGGCTTAAAATCCTCGATGCCTCGTTCTGACGAAATGACATCAATTGGGTCCCACATGGCTCTCTCCTCTTGTCGAAGAATCAAAATTCGCGATTCCTAGTTGTAAGAGCATCCTGTCCTCAGGACCTCTGATACGCCGAACTATGACTTCGTCAGATATTTCGACACGTGTCCCAATGATGGACGGTTCAGATCGAACCTCAGACTTCGCCCAAACACAAAGTCTAACCCCTTCACTTGTATGAACCCTGATGACCAAATCCCCGATGTCTTCTCAGGGTTTTCCCTCTGCTCACGAGGAATTAAATCATGTGCAACTCCTGTCGAAATGGACAGTTGACGGGTAACTATGGGTTGATCCAACGGTTCACAATCCCTTGAGCTTAAACCCCGAACGTAACCATATCCTCCTTGCTTCTCTGGCAGATCTGACAGCTGGCGGGATTTTGCAAATCCTCTCCACAAGATCCTGACCATCTGTCTTCTCCTCCTCAATAAGTTCACGAAGTGAGCCAAGGACTCCTTCCTGGACTTAATCAGCTATGAACCAAACCTTCGTCGCCTTGAGTCACTCGATATGCTCCAACTCTTTGTGCTACCTTCAATAACTTCAAAGGACTTATCCCTCCTGAGATTTCTCACGACTCTGAGTCTTAGAGAAGATTCTTGCATGCACTCCTTGTGGCAACTCTTAGACACTTCCAAGTGCTTAATACCTTCGACTCTGCACACACCTACATCAGTATTCATTCAATACTCTGCCCAGATTCACAACTGAGACTTTCCTTATCCTGCACACTCCTTGCACGGCTCCTATAACCCAATTTCACTTCTAGGTGAATGAGAACAAGAGTTAAACTATCTGAGCCTTCTGTCAATGCACTCCTTGTGGATGACTTCAACAACACTCCTTGCAGGAATCCTTGCTCAGATAGAGAAACAATTGAAACTCATTTCTCCTACTTCCTTTCTCAGATTTCAAACACTCAGCAAGAAATCATTCATACATCGCATGTAAAACAAATGCATAACAGGAAGTAAATACTCATGAGCATAGCATTCAACATACATACACAGAGAACAAACACAAAACCATGGATTTGAATCAATCTCTTCTATCAATTCAAGCTCTGTACATGGGTGTTCTTCCACAGCCCTCTGCCTCTCTTCTATGCTCTTCCTACTTCAATAATACAAATGCACAATGAGGGTGTCTATATCCCATTTCCCTCTTGCACTCTCAAACAGTCTAATCTAGAATTAAAATCCTATCTACCTGCATTAACTATCTTAAATGCCTCCAACCTACTAAGGACGAGAGCGTATGGCTCAAGGTCCCAATTACATCACACAAGTGCGCTTCATTAAATTGTTACATTTATGTTCATGCAACCATCCAAGGTAATTTTAAAAACTTGTGCTGGCGCTTGCCCAGCTATCTCTTGCCTTCCGTGATGGCTTGCTTGACGTGGGAGATGCTCCTGCATCATACTCCCTCGCTTGAAAATTTTCATGGGCTCCTATCCATGAGATCATGCATGGTCTATCCATGCTTCAGAATCTCTGCCTCATTCTCCCAGCTGGCATCTTCAACTGGATGGTTCTTCCATTTGACCAGATACTCAAAGTATTCTTTCCTCCTGGTCTTCTTGCCAATTCTTTTATCCAGTATCCGCTACATCTGTGGCTTATCTGCAACTGGAATATGCTTTTGCCACTTAACCTCTGACCGTTCATCACTTGTTCCTGCTTCCTCAACTTTGTATGGGTATAAATTTGAGATATTGAATATCGAAGAAATTCTGATCCCATCGGGTAACTCAATCTCATAAGCATTTTCTCCAATTTTCTTCAAGACCTTGCAGGGTCCGATTTTCTTCATCTTCAATTTATTATATGTTCCTCTCGGGAACCTTTTCTTTCTCAAATGTGTCAGAATTAAGTCACCAACCTCATATTGAAGTTGTCTTCTATGCTGATCGGCTCTGGGTTTATATTCTTGGCTTGATTTCAACAATCGCTCCTTCACCTAGCTGTGAAGTTCTTTCATCACCTCAGCAAATTCTTCTGCACTAGCACTCCTAATTGCAGTCTATTCTGAATCCCTCAATTCAGAAATTCCCCTCGGCTGTATACC
>SNQJ01S0024734.1:78089-119734 GCA_010110895.2 Picea sitchensis | reverse complement strand
GATGCTCCTGCATCAATTCGGCAAGGAAACAAATATGAAGAGAGAAAAGGAAACCTTTGAATGAGGTAGATACCACAATAGAGATTGTAGGAGCCAAATTAGAGAAGGAGGATCAAGTTTGGATGAAATTAGAAGAGGAAGTAGAAGCTAAAGGGGATAAGGTTTAGAAGTGTATGGAGGAATCCAATAACGAAGAAAGAAAACTAGAAGGAGGGCATCTCTATTCAAACATCAAGAGGTCAAAATGAGGCTTCAAAAAAAGGTATGCAAAACAATAAATTTCTTAATAACTATCATGCCCCATATTATTATTATTTAAATAAATAAAGAAGTATAATAATTATCATAAAGGGATCATAATAAGTACTGAAAACAAATATTTGTGTAATAAAAAAAGGGGTAAAATAAGTAAAGGTACTTTATGGAAAAACGCTAAAAATAAGATAGGTTTATGGGAAAAGATAAAGAAAGAACTACATAATGACAAGTGGATCCTAGGGATCAAGTTATTTATCACGGATGGATTCTATATAAGGATTGAGAAGAAGGAGAAAATATCATATGTCTTGGCTTGGCCAATTTGAGGACAAGGCTAATAAGAGATGGCATAATAGTGGATTGATGGCTCAAGGGGCTCTCAGTTGTAATGACTAAGGGGTTGGTTCAGAGGAGAGTCGTCTCCTACACTCTATTGCAACATGTTGGATCAAGGATTGGAGTGCCATGGTTAGAATTCATGGCATTGTAAGTAAGTTATTTCCTTCATCTTTTAGGTAAGTTATTCACCACATTATCCTTATAAATTCTGTAATTTTCAATCATGTATCTTTACTTTTATGAGTTAATGGTTGCAAATTGTGGTTTTTATCTATGTATTTAGATTTATTAGAATTTGGACCATGAAATATGGTATCAAAGAGTTGATTCTAACCTTTAGGGCCTATGGGCCTTCCCAATTAGGTAAACAAAAAAGGAATTTGGCTAAAACCTTTTCCACCAATTTGTGTCTCATGTCTCATTGCATAGTTTAATATGCCATCAATAATATATGTAGTTTTTTATATGTGTTATGTGGCATTTCTTGCTAGTAATGTAAGAACACAAGCCATTATTTAAAATAAAATATTGATCAATAGTAAGCAAGTTTGTCCTTATCGGATTTATTCAAAGAATAGAATGCAAATCTAGTTGTAATTATAACAGATCCAATTATGAATGGGATATAAACGATTAGTTCTAGTTTAGACAATTACAAATGTTATTCTATCACCTAAAGATCTAATATTTGAATCTATCAACACACAACACTTTATGATGTACATAAACTTGTGTATTCTCTTCTCAATCGAATTCAAAATTAAATGTTTGATATGTCATTCTTCAATGTGATTAACAATATCAAGCTACTAGTAGAGAAGGTGATTTGTGATGTTTGACATTATTGGGTCCTCCCATAAACCATGCTTATGTTTTCCTCTAATTCTTAGTTATTTCTATGGCTATTAATTCAATCATTGATCAAAGAAGGATCTAAATTCAAATATCTGCTAGATATGTGAGTTGAATTATGAGATTTTATGAGATCTAAAAATTTTATAATGCTGGAACACTGGGGTATCAAATGTTAAATCTGACAAGTCAACGTTGAGGAAAATTTATATTGAATTTGATTGAATGAACTAAATCAATGCTAAAGTAAGGTAAACAATACAATTAAAATAACAAGATCTGTGCTAGTGAGGCTAAAGTCAAGGGTATTTTAGGACATTTTCCTTAAGATCTGATTAAATTCTTTGTGATAATTTTGGATGATATATGGCATAATCCTTATTTGAAGTTAATGTAAGTTATGGGAAATGGTAAATGAGGGTTTTTAGTTACACATACTAACAATTAGGTATCTTAAAACAATGACATTTTTCATGCAACATTTGAATTCATTCACCCTCTAGGAACTCCCCTAAACTAAATTAGTATAGGAGTAAGCCTAATGATTTGTCTTATAATGCAAACATTTCATGTTTCTATTCTCTTTCTTAGGGTTTTAAATACTATTATGCTACATGAACTTTCCTTAAATATAAACCTCATGATCCAAGCACTTAAATGGCACTTAAACCACCAAAATTGCCTCGTAGTTTAGCATGGATAATCTGTGCACGGTTAAGATCTTTCCTCATATTTGAACAACGGTATCTCAAAATGTCATAAGGTGGATGAATGAAAATTTTATTGCTAGTTTGCTAGTTTATGTTCCTATTTGTTTAACATCATTTTCTTTTCCATTCTAAATTGTTTTGAGATTAATCGAATCTGTATGACTTATGGCCATAATCAGATCCATGGTTGTAGGGTAGTTTGCACAGTAATCTAATCCTTAAATTCCATTGAGAAACCCTTAGAGGACCTAGAGTAAGTCGGTGCAGAAAAAAAAGGCACGGTGTCGTCATCATACATGGTGGATGGATTTAATACATCTCAATATCATTGTAAATTAATTTGATTACATATCATAGCGTTGGAAGAATAATAAAAAGGACGCCTTAAAAAAAATCCAAAAATGGTGAAAAGAAAGTATTTTATGGGCCATTCTATAGCAACAAGTTTGTTATAAACCCTATTGATTATTCAATAAGGAAAGGTGTCTAATCTGAATCTGTTATACATACTACAAAATGCAAGGAAAATGATGAAACCTTTGGTAAAGATTACAATTTGATCCTTTTGAACTAGTTCCTCATCTAGGTTTTCTATAGCCTAAGTTCCAACAACCAACAACAATATTTTTTAATGTGAAAAAAGTGGTTTGATTCAATAACAATTGTCCTTGGATGTATGTCTATAGATTTAGGTGGTGATCCCAAGCCTCTTCAACAGGTTTGATGGTGCACCCAAACTCACCCACAAAATGGTGAGTATAAATGACGATCCTTTACACAAAGTAGAATTTGCACCATTACAAAAAGTTAATTTGAATGTGTCTAGGAAATTATTTGATGTAGGGATTGAAGAATTTGTGAGTGGTGTAGTGGTATGAAGAAATTTCATGTGTCTTGGACACTTGGGTTGGATATTAGATATTCCTTGACTGACAAATACTCACGACAAGTTAAATGTTGTGTTTATCCTTAATATAAGAATGGTCAACTGGGTTCCGTCCTGGTGGTTGGGAGGATTGGTTGCTAACCTCATTTCAATTATATGTAATGTCGCAAAAGAATACGACAACATAATCAAATGGTGAATCCAACTTGTGAAATTTATTGCCTTTCTTACACTAGAGTTGGATCTATGTTCCCCTCATAGTGTTTGGGAGGAATTCAAGAGTGTCAAACATAGGTTGTGGCACTTGGTTGAGGATTAGAGGTCAAAACATGTAGTTATCATAAAAGGTAGAGAATTGTTTGAAGGTATATAAGCTCTCATCTAGAAGGGACCATGCTGGCAGAGCAAATGTTGAGCTCCAATTATGGCATTTGTGACCATACTGTGCTAGATTGAATTAATATGTTGCAACACGAGACCTCAAGTTTGATAGGGAAATGAATTTGTAATAAATGATAGAATTATGATACCATAAAGTAAATAAGACAAAGAACCAATTTATTAAACATAAAGCAGGACTAGAAGCTAGTTGGGTTGCATAGTGGAGAGCACATAATGGAGAAGGCCATAACACCATAACTGACTAAAACAAATGCACTATTGTGAACTGGACGAGTATCTTTGCTAGATGATTGGATACATTGGTGGTGAATAGGTTTATATAATCGTGTAGTGAATCGTGGCCGTGGAAGACAATGATCATGGGAATTGTGAGTGTTGGAACAAATATTGAAATTTTGGCTTTCGGTAGCTTAGGAGGAAAACTTTTATTGTGTTTAGCTACCGAAAGTGAAGACTTTCGGTAGCTTAAATCTCAAGTTTCATATGCCCTTAGCTACCGAAATTGTAGATGTGTTTTCACCCATAAATCAAGTCATGAGGATGCACGAAAAGAATGCAATAAACGAAAATAAAATCGCTATAATAAGGTTTTACATAAATGCCACGTCACCATTTCGGGTTTTCGGCAGTCGGGGGTTTGGCCGAAATATAGATTTTGACCATTGCTTCGTTTCCTCGAAAGTCGAAAGTCGAAATTGGGGTTTCGGGAATTTCGGTGTCTTATGGCACTCTAAAATCGCACTGTTAGCTACCGAAAGCCAGGACTTTCGGTGGCTAGGATACCCCTGCTTTCGGCCGGTTAGCGACCGAAATCGCAGGTTTTTTCCAGTGACAAAACTGCCTTAGAAAAACTCAATTTTCTCAACCGTGGAGAAGTCGTTTTCCGCGTTCGAATAGTTGATCGACATACAAGGATCCTAAGATTTCCAGTGGTGTCTTCATAATTTCATTTGGAGCTTAGAAAGGCAGTCAAAAGTCCCCCGAAAGATGAGGTTTGTTTTCATAAATGTGGCATTTTTTACTATGTTGAGTCATCATTTTCAAATGATGATTCTGAGCGATTGGTGTATCATTTTGAGAAACGGTCAGAGGATTTTTTGCCTAACACATCAAATATCAATAGGCTCTCTCATTTTTCCTACAGGTGTCATAGATTGGGAGAATCGAATCCATCTCCGAGCCTTAATTTTTGGATCTCATATTTTCCTGTTTTGACACATGTTTGTAAAATGCATATCTGGGGCAAATGGAAACGGATATCAAGGAGCTGGGAGATTTTTTTGCTCAGAACAAATAGATGCACAAAAGCCTCTTTCAGTTTATACACATATGGCACGATTCGAGAGATAAAGAACCATAACTGCAACCCCAGTTTTCAATAGTTTGTCCCATTTTCTATGGCAGAAAGTTTCTGAATTCGATGGTAACTGTTGTTATCTTTTGGGAGGAAATTTGACCTCCTATGGAGGATTTAGACCTCAATACCTACATGAGATACCTGTTCATTTCTAGAGGGATTACTTTTGTAATTCAAATCATTTTTCAGTTATTCAAAAGAGGGTAGAAGACTTATATTATTGGATCTTCATGAAGAGGAAAGGAGGGGGGAACAACCCGAGAGCCTTTTGGAGGATGGGTTTGTAATGCATTTCTTTTCAGAAAATACAGAACATAACACCAAGAGATTCTACACCTCGTCACTGTGTAATTTTGTTTTTCCTGTATTGTTTTCTCAGGTTTACATTCATTATTTCTTCCTTATTTTACATATTCAGCTTGTAATGGCTCTAATTCAGTAATACCTCTGCTATAGTCATTTATTGGGCATCCTGTTAGGTTCAGTTTTTCCTCTGTTTATGCTGTGAGCAAAACAAGACCTATAGCTTGATTGTTTTTGCCTAATTTACAATTTAGATATATGCATGTTTGTTTTTCAAAGTTATTTGCCATTCCTCTATTGAAATAAAGATTAGACTTATCAGAATTAGATACATAACTCTTTGTTTCAGTCTTCTTCATCTCCTATCCTCTATCCATCTTCTTTATTAAATCAATTAGACAAACAAGGTCATGCCTTTTCGTTTTTGATCTATAAATGAGTGAAAGGCATGCTTTAGACTCATTTCCAGAAGCCTCCTATGACTGATCAATCAACAAAATTTATTTTGTTTAAAATGTGCTAAGGATTGGCTCTATTACAGCCTAGAGTTAACTCTTGTGACAACAGTGGGAATCAAAGAAAATCCAACCGTGCCATGGTGGGTTCCTAAACAGTCATAGTGGATCGATAAGTAACCATGGTGGGTTTATAAGCTATCATTTGAAGAGATCAAGCTCCACAGGGAAACCTGTATGTACACATATTTGTTGTGAGATAGCTTAGTGGGAGTTGGGACAATATGTCGATTGAAGTTGAAAGCCAAGATAGGCACTTTGGTGTTCTGATATGTGCAAGATAAAGAAGTGGAAGCCAAGCATATGCAATCACATGTAGATCTTTAAGACAAGTAGTAGCAAGGTGCAAGCATTAGGCATCAATAAGAGTAATGTTATTCTTTTGTTATCGTTTCCGAGAAAGTTATGTGCATTAACGTTTCATTGAGTCAAAAATTAAACATATCCTCTCAATAAAGATAAATATTCAATAATCATTGAGATTTATTGAGAAATAACCTATTCATGTATTATTCTTCACTCTCTTGTTCAAATCTTGTCTTCTAACAATTTAAATTTTCGATCAATTGAGAATTTTGATAGATTTGTGAGGATTTGATTGAAATTCATATAATATAGCATTTACATATCATGAGAGAATGGCTCAATGCTTTAAAATACCTAACAATTTACTCATAAAGCTTAATGTTGTGTTTTTGTAATATATTATTTATCAAGGGTTTTTCACTTTTAGTATTTTAGATTGTGGGTTTAAGCTTTGTATGGGCGTATAATGTATTGAATGTTTCACTCTATTTGACATCTAGTACCATATACACATTGAATTGATGATTACTAAACCCCAATGATTTGCTTGAAGAACACAAAATTTCACCTCAAGTGTAACTCTCATTTGCTGGAACATTCTTTGTGGTTTAAAATTTGGTTTAGAAGCGATAGAGTAACTTGTCCTTTGACATATAAATCTGTTGTTAATACTCCATCACACATGGATGAAATCTTTGTGATTAAATTAGTGTAGACTTGTTACATTGATAACATGCTCTTAGGACAAGCTCTCTTTGCTATTGCTAGTATAATCTCTACTACAAATAAGGATTTCATAAATAGAGTTTGGAAACTCTATCTTGTTGTTGAACATTCATTGTTGTTGGGATTAATAAATCAAATGAAATCAATACCAACTTTGGTTCTTCCTCCAACTGAAATAACAAGACCAACTTTGATTCTTCCTCCAACTTACTAGTAGTAGTTACTAGTCGATGACTTTTTGTTGAATTGCTTGACGAGTACTATTATTTTTGTTACCGACTACCAAAACATTAAAGGAATGTGATATAAAATATCGATGATGTATATGGGTTATTCTAATATTATCTCTTGTTAGAAGTAGATGTGAATGTTTTCTCTCATCCAACCCAAGTAACTACAAATGTTTTCAAAGGTTCAAAAATAAAAGAATACTTGATGCACACTATCCATGGTTTATTTTCCATCTATCTCATTCTTTGTACATGCCATAAATAATTATTCTTCCAACAACAATAGTATTTTTTTTAACTTAAAATTCTCAAATCTTTATTTTCCATTTATCATTCTTGATGTATGTCACAAAGATTCCTTCTTCTAGCATGATTCCTTCTCAAACTTAAAAAAGCATAGTTCTCGAGATTTTAGTTGTGATATTTTAGAAGTGAGTCATTGGCCTAGTGGTAACATGTGGCATTCATTATGAGAAGCCTATTGGGAAATTAAGATCTTGTAGGATGTATATATTTCCCTCTATATGCATGATCTAAGCACCTAGGTAGCCTTGAGGGGCAATTAAGTATTATGGGGGGTTCCTTAATTATGGAGCAATTCAAGGTGATGACATGTAAATGGAATAAAACATGGTTCAATTACCAAAAATTTTAAAGTACAACTAATATATAACATGTACACATGAATTACGAAAACTACTCATGTTATATTACAAAAATTTAAGAGTAGATATGCTTTATGTGCCAAGCCTTAAAAAGGGTTTTACAAGAAAAAGTATCGTGTATCCAAATCCCCCAAAGAAAAAATAAAGAGAGTTAACATGAAAACAATAGTTATAGATAGAGAAATTATATCTAATAATTAAGGTGGTTTGTAACTCATTACATAACCACTTAAAGGTGAAATGATATATCCACAAAATTTGGTATAATGACAACTTGTTGAGACAATTTGAGCTAGGTTGATCATCAGATGTCGATGTCAAGTAGAATGTTGATTGGGGCTAACATTGATGTAGGTTTATTAATGGATCGGTTGGTGTTAACATTGTCAAGATGATGATGGTGTTGGATGAAGTTTTAAAAAAGCTTTTCAATGTCACCCTGAGAAGACATGTCTTCTACTTGTGAAAACCTAAATGAGAGCATTGTGAGGATCTTGTCATGCCTTGAGGATTTGAAGCAAAGAACTTCTACTTTGGTTTGCATGCTTAAGTTACCTAATGATGGAATTTTTCCAGGTTGATGTCAAGTGATAAAAAAAAATCCAAGCTTAGCAAACTAAACAAGAGACTCCAACAAAGGGGGTGTACATGGCTTGATAAGTTCAACATTGGACATTGGATGCTTGATAAGATACGATGGAAAGTTGAGGATGGATGCATCATCATGATCATATATGGATCATATATAAAAGGTAAACATAACTAAAATCTATTGTTATCTTAAATCGATGTAGGATATGATGTACATTATATCATTGCTTACACATTTTCTACTATGATAGGCAATGGTATCATGAACTTGTTGATGAATTTGTTGCAAGTACTTATTTTGTGTATCATCTTCGTGCATTTACTTGGGTGCTATTAATGTCAAAAGGGCCTAAAAAAAATCAAGTGGGGATAAAAGACAAAATCCAAGACATGTTTGAAAAGGATCATGGCTTATAGAACTGTGTATAGCTTTGATATAGACATGTTGAATGAAAGATAGGATATAATCCCAAGTGCGAGGATGGGCATACCTATACATACAAAGAAGACGAATAAAGGTATGCCAAAGATACTATGTTTGACCGTTGGGTTAGGCTATGAGTGGTTGCGCATATTATTGTCTCTAATAAATTTTTATAAAATTAATATTGTCACCATGGATTTTCGGGACATAAGTGGTACACATATTACATTTATATTGAATGGTTTTAAATCAAAATTGCATCTCAAATACATGGATTGTGAATAGCTCATCAAATCATTTCCACATGACATTGTGGTGAATTCTTCTTGATCTACACTTAAAATCAAATGCTTACACAACAACACTTCCTACACTTTCTATCATCATTCATATTGGGAATGGTTAAAGCTTAAGGTGAATAGTCTCTCTTGACCTTGAATAAGTGACAAGCATAAAGTTTTGCACATCTTCATTGAATAATTGATTTTGCATTATGGATAACATGTGGAGAAATGAATGTTCATTGGTTGATGTCATCTTATAGTGTATTGATCAAATTTCATCTTTCGAGTTCCAAGTATATATTGTCTAAATTCAATAATTGATAAATGATCTACTATTCACATACAACTTGTCTATTTCTGCAAGAGTTTGCAGTATTGAGTTATCTTAGGAAAACTATGAAATGACACCTTAGAAATAACAATATGTGAAAGGAAAGTTTATAAAAAGACATCAACATTATTTGGTTAACATTGCTTCAAGGTCGTCGCCTCTTAAAGCGGAGGGTAAGAATTGCAATGGATTAGCTCGATACGTGAGGGTGTGTGAGCAATGAGTTAACAAAGAGAGTACATATTTTTGTGATCAACAAATGAATTAAGGAGTTTCAAAACAAAATGTTGAAGTTTTAGATATTGATTGGCAAACACCTAGGTTGAAGAGCAAGAAGCATGTATGCTAATGACTAGAGATTGTGGATCTTGATGGTGGGGGGATTATTAAAGGTTAACAATGTATTCCGGTAAGGAAAATATGTGAAAAATTTAGCCAAACTTATTGTTGAAAGAAGAGGAAATGATAGTCAGTAAACAATTGGTATTGAGATCACATGGCACTTAGAGTACTAATGATCCTTTGTTGAGTTAGCTTGGGATGACAAACTTAACCAAGTATATCCTTGCACTAGATGGATGTTTTGGTGATAATTCTTGCAGTACATGTGATATTTGGTATTCCTGGTATAAAGGTAGTGGCTTGATTTTGTTGAGGAATCATGATAATAATTGCTTTGTATGTGTTATGTGTTTATGATGTTATGTTATCTTAAGAGCCTATGGTATTTACGTATGATATTATGTGATTCCATTTAACTGTGTTGATGAAAGGATATGTCTTTGACAAATATATGTGGAGGTTATATTTCTTATCATAGTATCTCTTGATGTGATGACATCATGTATTACATGGAATTTTTTTATGATAAGATGTTTTATGATAACATTCATGAGCATATGTTGATAACAATGATGTTGTATTCTCATGATGACATGTGAGAGTTAGCATGTGGATTATTTCTATAATATGTTGATATTATGATTATGACTAATGCATTGGTTGCTTGTTGTGAGGTGGAGATTGTCAGGTTATCCACCAATAGGCCAAGAGAGAAAGTTTATTTGATGATCTCGCGGGAGCCCATAACCACAAAGGAGAATATTACAAGTAACACATTATGGGATGGGAACAAATCAATCAACTACTTATGCCAGTAATTTGTATGCATAGTATTCGAGTTGTGATGTTGAAGTCCAAAAGAAGGGATAGAGTGTTGCTTGTCTATGATGTTGTGGGATTGGAATTCGATGCCCAAGGCTTGTACTTGGTAGTTATAGAAGGATTTAGTTCAACCTTTTAATATTCCTAGTGTACGTGATTAATCATCCAAATGCCTACTTGGGAAGATAAGGTCTCAGGCCTTGGGTCACTGGATAGAACAAGAAGCTTTAAGCCTAGTTCTAAATGTCAGGAAGAAAGGTAGAGAGTACTCATACTTCCCTATTGGAATAAAATCCTTTATAACCTCAACAAATAAAAAATACAATATAGGGATTAGAGAAAGAAATCTAATAACCATCAAACAAGTCCTTAAAGCAGGGAAATTCTCTAATAAGGTGCCCTAATGAAGACCATTTCCTTGGATGTGAGAGGAGTAAGGGGTGCCCATAAGAAGTTAGCCCTCAAGAAATATTTTTCCATTTACAAGCTAGATGCCATTCTAATTCTAGAAACCATGTGTGATTGAGTAAAGGAAATAACTATATTGTATTCAATCTTAAGAGAATTAATCTTCTAATAAATATACTTAGAAGGATGGTTGGGGTGATAGTAATAGGTTGGATTGAATCCATGGAAGTTATGAATTCTACTTTCTTACTTGAAAGAATCCAAACATCTATAAAGTAAAAGCATTTGGACAAGTATATTCAATAATTAACATGTATAGATCCTATGGTGAAGAAAGGGTTTCTAGGAAAAAATAAAAATGATGGAGGAGGTTAGGAAGGACAATGTGATTGTAGGAGGAGATCTAAATCTAACTTTGAAATAAAGGGAGATATGGGGGGGATCTTTTAGGTTGAATCCTTTGGTAATAAAATGTTGGACGACTTGGGGCTGTGTGATGTGGAACCCCTGGAGTTGTTTCCAACCTTGAGGAATTTACACAATGGTAGAGAGGGGGTGTCAAAATGTTTGGATAAGTTCCTAGTTTAAGATAAGGTTTTGGAAGATACAGTGATAGGTTGAGATTATGGGTTGGAGAAGGAGATCCATAATATCATCTCCTAATCCTTCTCCAATTGGAACAAGATGACCAAAAATATACTAATCATTCAAATTTAATCCCACGTGGCAAGAGGAAAAAAGATTTAAGGGTATGATGATGCATATTTGAAAAAATCATTGAAGTAAGAATTAGGTTTCAACATATCTCATTACAACACCTATACCAAGAGTTGAATCTTACAATAGATAAATTATAAATGAAGCATTATCTCTACACAAAGGGCATTTTAGTGACAGTGGAATCAAATGAAGGTTATTCTCTATCAAAAGAGGCCATAATTATTTATTAATCTACATAGATGAAAATTTCTAGGAGTGGGATATAAGATCTAATAACTCTTACAACTTTCTGAAGAAGTTTTTTCTTTGTTACTGTAACTAGTAGATGTTGTTGATTTTTCTCCTTTTTTGAAGACTCTAATGTAAATTTTATTTGCTTACTTATTTGTTCTTCACACTTCTGTTGTTTCATTTATGATGCTTTTTTGTGTTTGGCTTCTATCATTTCTTTCTTTTGCTTTCCTTGCATCCTTGTTTTTGTCCTTTCCTCTCACCTCTTTATTATTATTATTTTTTTTCATGCATAGGATTCCTTCTATTTCAACTGCCTTGTCATCGAATTCTATGTCTTCTTTCACTTTGTTGAGGCTTCCTTTTGAACCCTTTACCTAACTATCCATAGTCATTCTACTCTCTTCCTCTATAAGCTTCTCCATGCTCACTGCGAGATGAAAATAGCCTTTGCATTAATAGGTATGTTTCACCTTGCTACACAATACCTCACCAAGAATATCTCTTGAACTTGGCCCTTCAATATTCATGGTTCCTTTCGCTAGAACCTTATAAGATTCCTTTGTTCCTTAGCTACCATAGTTGTAGGCTTTTTCACTTTCTCACTTTATGTCAAGAGATTCACTTGCTCCTTTCTTTGGACAACTCTACCCACATTTTCAACTATGGAGATGTCTCAACAACTTCTACCCAACCATAGCTAGAAGTTGTTCTCCTTTCTGTTACAACTTTCTTGTTGTAGGGTTCTACCACACAAATATCATTTTCTCTTGAAGTCTATATCATTTTCTCTTTATGCATCAATCTTCTTTTTTCTTGCATTTCTTTGTCATGGAGTCAACATCATCTTTTCTTTTCATTGGTCATCTTCTTTATTAATCTTGAATCTTCCACTACATTACCTGCATAGAATAGTTTCTTGAAAGAAGGTATGTCTCCATTCAACAAGACACCTGCAATCTCTTTCAACATGCATACAAAATACATATGTTTCTTATTGAAATGTGCACAATATCCAACAAGACACCTATGGCCTTGGTTTGGTGTACCAATGACATGACTTTGAATCTTGAATTTACTTGTGGCATTGACTTACTGAACTCATTACGTCAATTAATTATTGGCTTTGATTCCATATTTCACTTAACTTTTACTTTGACTCTTTAATCAATGCTTACTCTCCACCTCAACTTGACTTGGACTTCATGACTTACAAAATGACTCCATTACAACCCTTAACCATTTCCAAACATCCATTACATGAATTTTTACATAATTTTTTTGCCACTTACAACTCAAACTTAACTTGACTTGACTCTCCACATTGGAATTTTTACATTAAAGTGAACTTGAATTACTTTTTTTATTTGAATCCATATATTCATTGGACAAATGAACATGTCAATAAACCACATACCTCCTTGGATTGTTGAACCTTTGTTTTCCTTTGGTTGCATCATCTCTGCTAAATTACATTCATATCTTCATTTCATCATGATTTTTGTCTTTTGCATAAATTTTCATGTCTTCATAATGTCTGGTATTCCATGATTCCTGCAAACAAAACTTGTCTATTGTTACAATTTCATTTTGACCACTGATAAATAAATACCCTTGTTGACCACCCATACATTATTTATCCAATGGAATTTGCACATTTTAATAAAAACTCCTTATTACAATTTCTTTTGAGCCAAACTTGCACCACTTTCCAATATATGACATTATGACATGTGGGCCAATGACCTAGATGGCACATTCCTCTAAACAAAACTATTTTCATTCACACGTCGAGTTCACCATTTATTGCACTAGTAACACAACAATGCTATTCCTTGAGATTTTGCATGCTACAGTAAATTGTTCCATACCCCAGCTCGCTTCTTGTCTTACAGCATGTGACTCCATTATTCGAACAACCATTTGCTTTGCAAGTTTCTTAAATGGCCCATATGATGAGAAAAAGTATGGGTATTTGGAAGAAATGCTTCCAAATAGGGTGCTCATGAAATATGGAATGAATTGATCTCTGGTGTTCCAGAGAGGGTGTTCACGAACATACAAGGCTGAGCAGTGTTCTTTTCGCTTGATGCAGTCTTTCTCCTTCTATTGTTTTTAGGCCAAATGTCATCCTTATGGTTCCTTTCACTGTATTGAATAGAAAACGATGCTTGATTCCCCCAAGATAAAATTATAGTTGCAGAAAGAAATAACAAGAGGCTATGTCTCCTCGTCCCTTTAGGGTTGTGCAACCTCTATAATTTTTTTATAACCTCAGACACTCCTGCAACATATAGATATACCATGCCACAAGAACAAATAGTTCTGATTTTTACTAGCCTTGAAGACTCATGCTCTGATACCAAAAATTGGGTGTTAGAGTCACATAGGTGGGGCCAGACTCTCCTTATCTTGGTCTGCTCCTCTGTGTACTCTCCTTATTGGTAAGTGTCAATCCAATGCAAATGACAATGGTTTGCTTCTATGTGCAAACTTTGTACTAGTAGGTGGGGTCAATCCAATGCAAATTTCAATGGGTTTTTCCTCTACACTCTCCTTACTAGAGCATTTATTTGATGGGGTTTGGCACCATAGTGTTTTATAGTTGATTGGTATATTTTTATTTTTTTACTTCTTCTTTTTTTTTTTTTTTTTTTTTTTTTTTTTTTTTTTTTTTTTTTTTTTTTTATATATAGATATATATATAAGCCTCTTAACCCTAAACCCCCCTGATCTCTATTTCTAACCCCTAAAACTAAACCATGTACAAAGCCTAAAACAATATTTTATGTGTTGGTGGATTATGAGAGAAATCAAGGTCAATGCTTTCTAACCAACCATAAATGGCATAAAATTAACAACATGGCCCTTGCCCATATAAGAAAATGCCCAAATATGTAATCATGAGGTTTAAATCAATGCCTCAACCTCCATTTCAACAATGCTACAATATCGTTGATCTTCTTTAGTCAACTCCATTTGTATCATCCGGTTTAGAATCAAAGTTGAAAGGGTTGGCCATAGAAACATCATCATTGATGTCATTTTCAATAATTTCATAATCGATATGATCATCGATAACATCAGAACAATTTTCATCTATAACTACCTCAAATTCTTTGTATTCTTTATCTAAGACATCTAACTGTAATGCATATGATGAGGTTCAGGTCATGGTTGGTCTCAATATTTTCGATTAATATATTATGGGGCCATTGTGAATATGGGACTGGGAACTAGGATTGAAAGTGATTTGAGGCTTAGGGTAGTGGTTAGAGCACTATGTTAAAGGTGTATGGGTTATGGGGACCCTAGAAATAGGTACGACCATAAGGAGCTTATCTAGGATCAGTTGTGCATGGAGGGGTTAGATGGGTCTGGGAGGCTAAAAGTGGAGTTCCTAGAATAGAAGGGAGAGGAAGAGCAGACAGAGTCATGACCATGTTTTATTCAGGCTAGCATGTGCCTCGGTCTTCCCTACCACCTATAATATGTATGCGAGATTCATTCAATTCATGAATTTTCTTATAAGTTAGGGGGATAAGTCAAGTACAAAATATTCATAGAGATTTCTTTATTTTCTTATTCTAACACATCTAACTACAACCATGATCAAGGTTGCAATCATTGTTGGTCTCTCAATATTTGTCCCAACTAAGATTATGTAGGCCCCATAGTGAACAACTGGGACACAGGGGACTTTGGTGAAAAGTGATTTGAGGCATAGGGTAGTGGTTAGAGCATTAGTTTGAAGTTTTATGGGTTGTGGGGACCCTAGGAAGAAGTACAACCATAAGTGGCATAGTTGGGATCAAGTGTGAAGGTTGGCAGGTTAGGTATGGGTGGGGGCCACAGGGTTAGATGGTCTGGGATGAAGTGAGTGGGTTCTATGGTGGAGGAAGGCTGTTAATGTTTAATCCATTGACCCATGGTTGTTTCATTGAGTAACAATAGCAATCCAAGATCAGCAGAAATACACAATCTGAGACACAACATTTATCTGGAAACCCTCTGAGGGAAGAAACCAGCAAAACTTCCTTATTATAGATGGCAAATACAATGAAAGTCTCTTAAATCTGAGGGAATTCCTCTCCCGGATATGCACCACTCTCTCTCTCCTTCTCCGGCCAGATCAGGAGACTTCTCTCAATGAGCAAAGTGAGTTGTGTGTCCTAATTTGGACTCTTGCTATTTATCTGGAAGTCCTTGCGTGTGAGTGTTTCTTCAGCTGGAAAATGACTTCTCAGGGTGGGTAAACCCACCTTTATTATATTATGGAGCCTCTTTAATATCTATTGGGGACGACTTCTTATTATGCACATTACAGTGTCTTTGACCAATTTTTCAAAATGGATTTTAGTCCTATTACAATAACGACACGATCCAATCCCTGTGGGGATTGATTCACATGAAATAATATATCAAATAATAATTAGGATAGCTGTGCAGTTAAATTATTTCAACAAGAATGAGAGGGAGAGACAATGAGTATATTTTTCTTTTAACAACATTGTTAGCACATACATGCCTCGGTTTTCCCTACCACCTGAAATTTGTATACGAGATGCATTCCATTCATGAATTTTGTCTTAAGTTAGGGGGATAAGGGGGATAAGTCAGAATGCAGGAGACTCATTAGGTAGGGATTTCTCTCTTTACCTATCTCTGCTCACCCTCTCTCTTTCTATAAGCTTCTCTCTCTCTCTCTCTCTCTCTCTCTCACACACACACACACACCTGGAAGCTCTCTCTCTTGCTTTGTCTTCTTCTCTCCCTCCCTCTCTATGTATTCATCCATCTCACTCCCTCTCACATTATCCTGCCTCTCTGCCCTCCTTTGTCTTCCTCTCTCCTCTCTCACTCCTTGACTTTGGTGCTAAATGGAATGAATAGCCATATATCATCGTTGAGTTGGTACCTAAATGGAATGAATAGCCATATATCTTCTGAGTTGGATGTACCCTGAATGGAATGGATAATATATCAATTGTTATTAATTTAAATTACTTCATTTGCATGAATAATGTTCACAAAATCTTCTCATAAAATAAATCATAGTGCTTAAAATCACGGAGACCCATGAATTGTTTCTCCTCTAGTGTATTTCATCATCTTTAACCTACACACAGATCTTGATTAATACACTCACATAAAGAATATTAATTTGTATATTACATGAAATGATATTATGCCTATTTTGTTGTGCTTTGTTGGCCTCAAAATTCATACTAGCATAGAAACAAATCACAAGCTATCATTCAACCATGACGGACAATGACCTAGATAATGGAAAGACTATTTATCTATCTGTCATTCTCTCTCCTCTTCTCCCTTCTCTCCCCCTCTGCTCTTATGTCTCCACCATCTCTCTCTCTCTCTCTCTCTCTCTCTCTCTCTCTCTCTCTCTCTCTCTCTCTCTCTTTTGATCTCTCACATGCTCACTCACTCTCTCCCGTCTCCACTCTCTCTCTTCTTCCCCACTCGCCCTACGCTCACACTCCCCCACAACAATCATATAGATAAGTTCAAATTATAAATATGAAAATAATAATAAGCATGCTATGAATTTCAAATATAACACTGATTGGATGGGTCTTATATATATATATATATATATATATATATATATATATATATATATATATATATATATCATAATTTTTTTTTTTATTAATAATTTATTTAATATAGTATAAAGTGTAAATTAAATTTATTAATGATTACAAATTGTAATATTTTTCAAAGTACAACCTACTGATTACAAATCATAATGTTTTCAAAGTAGTACATCCTTATTTAGTATCATAATCATTAACTAATTAAACCACCATCCAGATTTAATGACAATATTCATAATTTAATTGATGCAATCATCGATTTGAGTGAATTGTGTGATAATTCACACATGAAGAGTATCAATTTGTAATTTGGAAATCCAACGAAGGATTAAAACTATAGATTTGCTCATGGAAAATCCTCTATTTAATGTCATTATGTTGATCATTTTATATGTGAAATATAATCAAATGATAGTTGTGAATCATGTGATTACACATGTATAATGAAGCAGAGAGGCTCAAATTACCAAAGAGCAAGAATAATTCAAAGGCTAGAATGGCTTCACAACTCTGCTAATATTAGAAATTCTCTGAGTTTTCCATGTGGCAGTTAATTCTTAAAAGAGCTATCTTAGATACATTTCTTGATGTTCCACTCATTTAGTTAAGGGTATATAAAGCAAAGGAGAAAAATTTTAAATCTCATGCGAGGAATGAACAACTCACGTTGGACTTTCAGATTATGGTTGAGAATAAATTGAACATAGTTATGAATGATTTAATGGGGATTGAACATGAACTTCATGTTCTAAATGTCTTAGATGCCAATCTAAGGAGAATAATGGAGTTGGTGATATTGGCTCGTTTTTCTTTGGGCATAATGTCTACATTAGTGAAGATGAGGAAATTGGTGATGCCTAAATAAACTCAGATCAATATGTGTTAGTCGTATTAAGTACTATGTGTGAGTCTGATTGAGATGTTGTAATTTTTGATAATTGTAAAACTTTGCTTTGATGCTTTGTATATTGTTTTTAATATAAATGAATTATGTTGTTCATTTAATGAATCATCTCTTATTTGACCAATGTGTGTTATGTTTATATAAAGGATATTTACAAGAAATATTCATTTGAGAATGCATACCAGAGATTTTATTTATATTTTCTTCATCTCAAAGTACTTAAGCCAATGAGGAATTTAATATTTCTATTCATATAGATTTTATACTATGCTTAGTTTTTTGTAAGGAATTTTAAATTTTGTTGATAAAGAAAGAATTTATAATAAGAATAAACACTTGTTCTTTAGAAAAAAGAAAACAATTGTTAACTTTGTATGCTGCACATCGAGATGAGTTTTTTATTTAATGTCAATATAAGGTTATAGACATGTGTGAAATTACAAATGACACCTTTTGTAAGTTGAACTACTCAATTTGGGTCAAAATTGACACGAGTACATTTTACTCTGAGGTAGTTTTGCATTCAATTTTACATAAAATCCCAATCTAGTAGTTGCATGAAAGCAGCCTCTCGTATTCTTAAATTGCACTTTAAATGACATATGTAAATTTACAATATATCTAACTCCATATTACAACCTTTAAAACAATGTTTGAGCTACATGCTGGAAACTTGGGTGTGCATTTTAATGTTCTCACTTAGTACAAGTTCGGCCTTGCAAATTACAAAGTCTTTTTGCACAACATAGTCTTTTATGACTAAAATGAAAAAGCCGACCTTGGTTTCTCTCATACCCCACCATCCTTTGATTCATCCAAATGTAGAAATTGTTTTTCATAGAAATGGTCTCCTTTTGAAGTGTAAATGCACTAATAATTGTACAAATAGGTTATAAATATTGGAATGATGAGTTGTTGAGGGTTGTTGAGGAATCAAGATGTTTTAATTGGTATGTCGAGCGTCACATAACTCCTCACGGTTTAGGGATTATGACCATGTGAAGTTAGAAAACCCAGGTTTGGGTAATGCGACCAGAAAAAGTTTGTTTGATGGATATGATATGATTTTTTACTATATTTGAAAGTAATACTATTCTAGATGGATGGTACATGCCATTTCATTTACGGTGGTATGTGGAATGTCACATAACTCCTCACGGTTTGAGATTTATGGCCTTAGAAGTTGGAGGACCCTCATATGTCATCTAGAAGCCCCAAGGTCAAAGTAGTTGAAGTGGTTTAAGAAATTTTAAAAGGTAATAATAAAGTGAAAGTGATAGGGTATGTGTATAATTCAAAGTGAATACAAAATAAATTATTCAATAATAAATTTAATGGAGAAATTAGAAATTGGGTTAACCCTAAAATAAAGAAAGTGGGTCAAGTGACCTAGAAGATGTTTTTAAGGAAGCTACTTGGAGAAGAAATAAATAAAGGCACAAAGGCTCTGTTTAATCACACTTGATCATGATGAGATATAGGTTTTTTAAGTAACCAAGGATATCTAAGACATTCTGAGAGAGGGAAGGTGAAGAAAAAGAAGGCCAAAATGCAAGGGAAAAGGATAAATTCTTTTGATGGTGCTTTCTAGGTATGTTATTCTGAGGTCATCTTACCATTTTAAGCTACTCAAATGTTTTCTTTTGCTCGATTTGGTAAAGTGAAATTGAAAATCCATTGAGAAAACATACCCAAATATCCAGTAGGCCATCTTATGGGTCACATTTAATACATTTTTGGAGTTACACTCCGTGGAAAAAAGTTTGAAAGCAGCTGAATCACGAAACTAGTCAAAAAGCAATTATTACAGGGTAAAAGCGTCATAACTTATTCATAACAAATCCAAATTCAGAGACCAAATGTGTTGGTTGGGATACAGTCTTAGTATGTTTTAATAGTTTTAGAGATCAATTCAATGAATGTTCTAAATGCAGAGGCGCTCTACAAGGTCACTCTCATATGGCAGAATTCAGCAAGGTATGTCATTTTTATATAACTCCTTTTAGAGAGGTTCCAAGTAGTGAAACTTTGGAGAAATTGAATAAAACACAATGAATAAAATTATATATCAGTTTCATATCTTAATACATTACAAGTTCAAGAACCATGATTATTAGAAGTTATGGTTGTTGACTAATCCAAAACTAGGCATGTGAGACTAAAAAGTTTGATGAAGCTGTCTCTTGTAATAGTAAAGAGTTAATGAAGGTTTACAGGAATGTGATCGTATACTCCAGGTCTATTACAAAACTATAAATCATATTTGGATGATAGAATTGATGAGGTATTTGGTTAGTTGATGCATGGTTTGATGCACTGTTTATGTCTGAGTTGATGCATGGTTGATTTATTAGTACAAGTTCACGATTGGTATTTCTCATAGTGATAGTGTGACTGATGGTTCCATCATTCTACTTCTACTTCATGGTACTTGAGGATGAGACGGAACATGTGGTTGCTTAGCCACCTTTAGGTTGTAGCTAGAGAACATAGGGGTTGTAGCCTCCTTCCATTTGTAGCCGGAGAACTTTGGGGTTTGTAGCCTCCTTTTTGTTGTAGCTTGAGAAACTAGGTTTTTGGAGCCTCCTTCCAATTGATGTTTGAAAACAAAGGAAGTTGGGGCTACCAATGAATGTAATTCTTCAAGACATATAATAAAAGCATTATGTTGTTTTCCGATTTGGGTTTCCAGTAAAACATTGGTGTCTTGTGTATGTGTGTGATTTTATTCTTACCTCATTATTGGATAACAGAACTACATTGATATAACATTTGAATAAAAAGTATTATAATTCACGTTATTCTTGATTCTTCTCGATGTCAACAATTGAGAAAGCCTTCGAGCATGTTCCTTCAAAAATCAGTTTAACCATTGAAAGGTGACATGGAAGGCACCAACATTTTGTATAAAATGGAATACCACAATTTGATGGACATAAGTATGCTTTTTGGAGAATAGGGATGAAGACATATATATAGAGCAGTTTCAAGTTTGGCAATCAATTGTAGATGGATACAGCACCAACAGAGTTCCACCAACAAATGAAAAAATAGTGAAACTCGTTGTGAGAATAATTCCCAATCCAAGAAATACTTGAAGTGGTCACCGATTGATACGGTATTCACCAAAAGTTGCACATTGTAAATTTGCTAAAAAGAGATTTTGGACAAGCTTGAAAATATTTATGAAGGAGATTCAGAAATTCAAAGCATCAAAGCTTCAAACTTCACCAGTGGAGTTCGAAAAACTAATAATGAAGGAAGATGAAGATATTACATCTTACTTTAAGTCGATGAAACTGAATGCAATCATAAAGATTGGGAGAGGGTAATTTGTAATTGTTCAAGGGTACTAAGATCTCTTCTATGAGATTCAGCCTAAGATATCAACACTAGAAGAAAGATCGAATCTAAACTCAATAAACATGGATGACATGGGATCTTCACATCATATGAGATGAGAACTGAATAGGAAAATCCAAATGTAAAGAAGTAGCCTTCAAAGCATCAAAGATCAAAAGAAAAGAAAAAGGAACAAAAAAAAAAAAAAAAAAAAAAAAAAAAAAAAAAGGAAGATGATGAAGAAGTGGCTAACTTAGTCAAAAGACTGAACAAAGGAACCAGCGGTAGGTGTAAGAGTAAACTTCCTTTAAAATTTGTTTTAATTGTGATGGTGGTCATTTGCTAACAAATTTCCTCATAAGAAAAAAGAGAAATAATGAAGGTTACTCAAAGGCATACAAACATATAAAAGGTAATAAGTACAAAGAATGTTTTCAAGAAAATATTTTACACCAAAGAAGACATCTCATCATGAGATGAAGATGAAGTCGATGACGATGAATAAGGGAGAGTTCTATTCATGGCAATAGAAGACTTGGTAAAGAAGACTACGAAGAACATGAAGAAATATGAAAAATTAAAGAAGTGAGAAGTTGACTTCCGAAAATAATTAATGAGTGACATAGGAGATTCTGAAGAGAAAACAAGAAAAACAAGAAACTACAAGCGAGGCAGATAAGAGAAAAAAGACACTCAGAACTAGAACAAACGATCACAAAATTGAAAGGTTCAAATTGAAGAAGATCAAATAATTGAAGAAGCACTCAAGGAAACGACTAGAAGGGAAAGACGGGATCATTGGAAACCTAGAAGCGGTGTCATACTAAGAAAGGATATTCAAAAGAAAAATATGCCAAAATAACTAAATGTTAGGATGATGACATTATCAACGATCAAAAATCTCATCTTGACAAATTCCGGACTTGGATAATAGAACAGAAAAAGGGATCAAGCTCCAAAAACAATATCAAGAAACACAAATCAAAAGTTATGCGAGAAACAATCAAAGGGACAAAAAGTATACAAAAAGGAAGATTACGAGGGACACTACTCCCGCAGAAAATTGATTCCAGAGTCAACAGGCATGAGATATGAAACCTTGAGCCTCAAGAAGAAGGATTCATAAGAGCACCTCATTTTACGAGGAAGATATTCAACTACCCGGTATCAAACTATATTTTTTGGTTTATGTTAACCATGTAAATAAAGCCCCGGACATAAAGCTATAAATCTGAGCTAACAACATGAACAATAACTACTTTGAGAGCCACTACAAGGGTTTATTCAAGAAGACCTAGTGAAACAGAGAAGAGTTACAACATGTTCAAATCTTTGAGCAGAAGTGGAATGTTACAAATGTAACAATTTTGGACACATGGCCAAAAAAGTTAAGTGTGATCCCTCCTAGAGAACCTCAACAAAGTCACAAACAAGAACCTCGAGAGAAAGCGACATGGATAAGAAAAGAAAGATCAGTATAGCAATGAGCGGTGCCTGCAATTAGAAGCTCTACAAGATAAACATAGAAGCGTAGTTAGTATGTTGTGATGGATGCTCAAAACACATGACATGTGATAGAGACAATTTCTTGGTAAGAAAGGAAAAGAGAGATGGATCAGTTTCTTTTGGAAATGATGATTCAGTTAAAATCATTGGAAAACGCACAGTTCGAATTGAGAATAAGAATGAAAAGGGAGAAAATGTTATGCAAGTAGAAGATATGAAACATAATATTCTAAACGTGAGTCAAATGTGTGACCAAAGGTCATAAGAGTTACTTTAGATTCACAAAAGTGTGAATAAGAAAAGTTCAGGAAGTGAGCAAACTCTGACTCTGAGAACTTCAAAGCTTAACATATATGTGTTAAGAGAAATTGGGAAATGAAAAGTGTTGTCTAGGAAAGGAAGATATAGAGATGGTTATGGCACGAAGAATGGGTCACATGCATTTGATAATCTTGTCAAAAGTCAACAAAGAGAAAAAGTGAGAGAAATGCCCCAGATCTTGAAACCAACCAACACTTTATGTACAAGCATTGCCAACAAGGAAAACAAAGGCCAGTTCAAATCAAAGGAGTATTCAACAAAAAAATCACTAAGAATTGTGCATCTTTGATCTAGTTGGACCAACTATAAAAAAAGGCTTAAAAGGTGAGAGAGATGCTACTTTATGTTATTAGTTATTGATTATACAAGAATGACTTCTGATTTCTTCTTGAGAAAAAGTCAGAGAAACTTTTGAAAATTTCTAAAATCTCTGAGGAAATGGTTGAAAATGAGATGGATTCAAGAATCAAATGCTTAGGTCGAACAATGGAGAATTCACCTCAAATGAATTTATGGACTACTACGGCAATCATGGAATAAAAGACAATTATCTATCCTTCAAGACACCTCAACATAATGGAGTTGTTAGAAAAAGAACATGACAATACAAAGAAATGGATTGAATAATGATAATGGATTCAAAGTTGTGAGACATTTTTTGGACATAGGCAATGCACACAACAGTTCACATTCAAATAGAGTAATTATTAGAAACAAAATTGATAAAACTCCTACAGACTATGGAAAGGAAGACCAACAAATGTGAATCACTTTAAATTTTTGGAAAATGCTAAATCAAAAGATAAGATGGCATAATAGGAAAGTTTAGAGCTCTCATGGACAAATGAATACTTGTTGGTTACTCAAGTACAAAATCGTACAAGTGTTACAATCTAGATTAAACAAAAGTTGTGGAAAGAATCAGCATAAAAATTGATGAAGCGAGGGCAAACCAAAATCAAGGGAAGAAGAAAACAAATCAATGGAACAACTTTTAGAAGAGGAAGATGAAAAATAAGAGTAGAAGAGGAAGATGAAGATGAAGAGAATCCATTGACGAGAAGAGAAAGTTCAACAAGTATATCCATAGACACCCTTAAAGTAGATGCGGAAAATCATCCTTCATATCAAATTATTGGAAACAAAGATCTCGCGAGGAGTTGAAGCTAGAAGAAAAAACCGTTCACTAGAACAAGCACCCACTAGCACTCTTATCTACAATTGAACCAAATTGTTTTTGAAGAATCCAACAAGGATGAATTTTGGCATAAGGACATGGATGAGAAGAATTGGATCAAATAAGAAAATAGAGCACTTGAACAGTTGAGACCAAAGAATAGAATGTGATGTCAGCACAAAGTGGGTTTTTTAGGAATAAATTGGATGAATATGGTTAGGTTACAAGGAACAAATCTAGGTGGTATGTAAAGGATATGCCGCAGTTGAAGTAATCAACTTTGAAGAGACATTTGCCCAGTTGCCCGAATGGAAGCAATCTATTTTCTTTTAGCATGCATGCTCCAAAATGTTAAGTATATCGGATGGGCGTAAAATCATATTATTTTAGAATGAGGGAACTTGAAGAAAAAGTCTACATTGAACAACTAGAAAGATTTCAATTGTCAAAGAACACAAACTATGTGTGTAAATTAAAGAGACCTTGTATGGTCTAAAAGAGGCTCCTAGAGCATGGTACTCAGGACTGGATAAGTATCCCTACGTAGGCAAGGTTCATAATAGGAAGTGCAGACATCAACCTCACATCAATTATATTTTATTAATTGAACTTTATGTTGATGATATTATTTTAGTAGTGATGACGAGTTAAGCGAGAATATTACAAAGACATCATGAGAATGAATTTGAAATATGGTTACTTGGAGAGGCTTATCCTTCTTTATGGGACTTCAAATATGTCAAAGCAAGCAAGGAATTTTTATTTCTCAAACCAAATTACTCATAGAGAAATGCTAAAAGAGGTTGAATGGAAGATTTCAAACCGTTATCCTCCCCATACAAACTAGTTGTAAAGTTAAACAAGAAGATGATGATTTGAAGTCCTCTCTGAATCATGGAGGCAATACAAAGTCAATGATTGGCATCTACTATATGTGACAACATCGGACCGAATGTAATGCGAGTAGTTGGAAAGGTGGCATGGTTTCAAGTAGCACCAAAGGAATCACATGTATTAGCGATAAAGAGGATCTTCAGATATATAAAAGGAACAAAAGTTTGTATTATTGTATCCAAAAGGAAATGATCTGTATCTTGTTGCCTACATAGATGCAAATTAGGCGGGTTATATTAGTATTGAGATGAAGCACCAGTGGAGCAACGTTCTGCCAGGTGAGTGTTGGTATCATGGATAAGAAAACAATCATCGATATCTCTATCTGCCAAAGGCAAAGTATATTGCAACATTAACATGTTGTACATGGGTTCTTTGGATGAAACAAACTCCTGAATGCTAAGAACTGAGTATGATGAGCCCATTCCAATATATTGTGATATACAGAAGTGCCATCAATATCTCAAAAACACCCAGTGATGCACTCCAAGGCGAAGCACATTTCAATCAAGTAACACTTTCTACACAGAGACAGGTTGCGGACATGTAAAAGTTGAGTATGTGGGCACAAAAGAACAAGTGGAAAACATCTTTTCAAAACCACTACAGGAATCCTTTGAATATCTTCACCAAGAATTGGAGTTAGTTCTACTCAAAAATGAATTCTTTTGGTGATTTTTTGAATGCTTATATTATATGTCTTAGATGTACGAGGAAGCACCATAAGAGGAGGGCAGTTCAGTTAGTGGGAGTAGCCCCATATGGAAATATACCTTTTCCATTGGTGACAAGGAGATTTATCGGATGCATAGAGACGAGAGGCATGGTTCGGGGAAACATGGTATATGATTTGATATTGCATCGAGTGTTTCCATCAATGTCAAAGAGGCTGAACTGGTGATTGGTTAGGTTGTCATTGATGTCAACCCTTGAAGAAAAATCCATAGCACAAAGTTTTGGGTAATGGAAACAATATTGTTTGATGTAAATATGACTCATTATTTTTTTTCATGGTTGATAAGAAGTAAATATGGATGAACTCCAAAGTGGTCCCCTTATGGTAAAATCCCTCCACGGGAAGATGCTTTGTGGAATAAAGACACCATTCTTAATTATGGAATAATGAGATATGTAAGAGCGATGAATTTATAGAAACTATCTAAGATGGATAGTGCTTGTCATGCCATTTCTGGTGTGGTATGTAGAGCATACATAACTCCTCACGCGGGTTAGAGACATGGCCATGTGATTGAGGAACAGGTTTGGGTAATGGACCCAAGTTTGTTTTGATGGATAACGGTATGATTTTTTGATATATTTGAAGGTAATACTATTCTATATGGATATTACATGTCATTCCATTTCTGGTGGTATGTGGAATGTCACATAACTCCCTCCACGGTTTGAAGTTATGGCCTTATGAAGTTAGGAGGACCCTCATATGTCATCTAGAAACCCCTCAAAGGTCAAAGTAGTCAAAGTGGTTTTAAAGAGATTTTTAAAAGGTAGATAATAAAAGTGAAGTAATGAGTGTATTATAATTCCAAGTGAATACAAAATAAATTATTTCAATAATAAATTTAATGGATAAATTAGAAGTGGGTTAACCCTAAAATAAGGAGAAAGTGGGTCAAGTGACCTGAAGATGTTTTTAAGGAAGCTACTTGGAGAGTATAAATAAGAGGCAGAAGCCTCTCTCATTTTAATCACACTTGAGATATTGAATATCTATAGGTTCTGGGGTAACCAAGGATATCTAAGCGAATTTATGAGGAAGGTGAAGAAAGGCTAAAATGCAAGGAAGGATAAATCACGTTTGATGGTGCTTTCTAGGTATGTTATTTACAAGTCATCTCACCATTTTCTCTATAGCTTTTTTAATATAATGATTAAAGCCATGAGATGATATGACATTGAGAAAAACACCTTTTAAGTCTCTTTAGTAAAATTATCTTGTTGGTTGTTGTATTTTGGGATTTATACTCCATTAAAATAGGGTTGTGGCTAGTCTGAAAACTAGTCAAAAAAGTGTTTAGATAAAACATCATAGCAATCATAAAAAATCTAAATTCAGTGATACCAAATATGTTGGTTGGGAATTGATCGTAGAATGTTTTTAATAGTTTTATATCAATTCAATGTGAATATTTCATCGCAGTTCAGCTCACAGATCATATAGAATAAGCGATTCAACAAGGTATGCCATTTTGCTATAACTCTCCTTTTTTTTGAGAGGTTCAAGTAGTGACACATGGAGGAAATGCATAAAACACCAGCGAAGAAGCTTTATTATATATGTTTCATATCTTTATACATTCTGGTTCAAAGTTATGATTACACTTCCAAGTTAGGGTTGTTGACTAATTCAAAACTAGGCATGTGAGACTAAAGAAAAGTTTGATGAGAAAGCTAGTCTCTTGTTGATTGCAAAGTTAAGGAAGGTTTGTAGGGGTGTGATCATATACACTAGGTATATTATAGAGCTACAAATCATATTTGGATGATGAAATTGATGAGGGAATCATATTTGGATGATGAAATTGATGAGGGATTTTGTTTGAGGTTGGTGCATGGTTGATGCACTTGTTTATGGTACAGGTTGATTACAGGTTGGGGTACAAGTTGATGCATGGTTGATGCATGGTTTAGATTTATTGGTACAGGTTTAAAATGGTATATATCACAGTGATAGTGTGACAGTGGTTCCATCATTCTACTTCTACTTCAGGGTGGCAGGATGGGGTAAGGACAGATGGTTGTAGCCACCTTCCGGTTGTAGCCAGAGAACATAGCAGGTTGTAGCCTACTTCTAGTTGTAGCCAGAGAATTGGGGATTTGGAGCTTCCCTCAGGTTGTAACCTGAGAAAATAGGGGGTTGGAGCCTCCTTCCAGTTGCAGCTGGAAAACAAAAGATGTTGGTGCTTCCAATGAATTTAATTCTTCAAGACATATAAGAAAAAACATTATGTGGTTTTCCCCCGAATTGGGTTTCCACATAAAACACTGGTGTATTGTGTATGTGTGTGATTGTTTATTTCTTACTGCTCATTATTGGATAATAATTCTACATTGATATAACATTTAAAGAAAAAGGATTATAATTACGCTATTAGTGATTCACCCCCCCTCTCAGTAATCCAACACTACATTCCACTAAGACTAGGAATATTAGGGTATTGGTGGTTAAAGTTGATTTATCTAAGGCATCTGATAGGGTTATCTAGTTTTATTTGAGATTGATGTTAATTCACTTTGGGTTTTGTGTTCCTTTTGTGAACTAGATTATGAATTGTGTAACCTCAATTTCTTTCACTATCTTAATAAATGGGTCTACTTTAGATTTTTTAAGGCTTGAGAGGGATTAACACAAGGTTGTCCCCTCTCTCCCCTTATATCTTTTATAGCGGCTAAAGGTATTAGTAGACCCTGGTTGGATGCAAAATAAAGTGGTTCAAAATTGGTACTAGGGCATTCATTTTACTCTGAAGCAGTTTTGCATTGAAACTTACATGCAATCCCAAATCTAGCTGCATGAAACGAACCTCTCATGTTCTTCAATTTCACTTTAAATGATATATGTAAATTTATAATATATCTAACTCTGTATTACAACCTTTAAAACACTTTCTGAGCTACAAGGAAGCTTGGACATGCATTTTAATTTTGTCACTTAGTACAGGTTTGACCTTGCAAATTACAGTTTATTTTTGCACAACATAGTCTTTTATGACTGGAAATGAAAAACATGCATTGATTTCTCTCATAACCCACCATCCTCTGATTCACCAAAATGTCATGAATCTTTGTGCTTAGAAATCATCCTTTTTGGAGTGTAAATGCACTACTAATTGTACAAACAGTTTATGAATATTGGAATGATCAATTTACAACTTAAATATTAAATTATGGAGCCTTATCAAAATTTGGGCGTGTAATTTAATATAGCCAACTTTAACAATTTGGCCCTTTGGTTTTACAAGGTAATTTTTATCCTTCATGCACACCAAGTAGATTTATGTCTGAAAATGCCAATACAAGTTTATAGACATGTGTAAAATCACAAACTACACCTTATGCAAGTTGAACCACTCAATTTGGGTCAAAATTGAGAGTAGGGCCTGCATTTTACTCTAAGGTAGTTTTGCATTCAAATTTACATGAAATACCAAATCTAGGTGCATGAAAGAAATATATCCCATTCTTCAAATGAAATTTATATGAGATAGGTAAATTTACACTATATCTAACTCCATCTTAAATCCTATAAAACAATTTTTGGAGCTACAGGAAAGCTTGGGCATGCACTTTAATGTTGTCACTTAGTACAGTTTTGACCTTGCAAATTACAAGGCAAAATTTGCCTCTTTTTCAAAGCCACCCTTTTTAAACTTGCAATTGCAAAATAGACAACATGAACAGGTCTATTATGATAAAGCACACCCCCAGTAACTTAGACAATTCAAATATAAGGTATAATACAACCTTGAGTTACTTTTCACAAATAGATTATGCGTTTCGATGGTTTTACTAGGCACGTCTTTCCTATTTTTGCATAAAAGAGTTTTTTATGACTGAAAATGAAAATTTGACCTCGGTTTCTCTTGTAACCCACCACCCTCTGATTCATCAAAATGTTGTGAATCTTTTTGCATATAAATCATCCTTTTTGGAGTGCAAATACAATACTAATTGTACAAACATGTTATAAATATTGTAATGATCAATTTATAACTTAAATCCTAAATTATGGAGCCTTAGCCAACGTTGAGTGTGCAATTTTATATAGCCAACTTTAACAATTTGGCCCTTTGGTTTTACAAGGAAATTCTTCGCCTTTATGCACACTTGTTAGGTTTCTATCTGAAAATGAAAATACAAGTTTATAGACAGGTGCAAAATAACAAACTACACCTTCTGGAACCACTAAATTTGGGTCAAAATTGAGACTAGGGCGTGCATTTTACTATAAGGCGGGTTACCTTCAAATTTACATGAAATACCACGTCTAGGTGCATGAAAACAACCCATCTCGTTATTCAAATGAACTTTAGATGAGATAGGTAAGTTTACACTATATCTCCATCTTACAACCTATAAAAAAAAATTGAGCTATAGGGAAGCTTGGACATGCAATTTTATTTTGTCACTTAGTACAGTTTGGACCTTGCAAATTACAAGGCAAACTTTGCTTCTTTTGCATAACCACACTTTTAAACTTGCAATTTGAAAATAGACAACATGAACAATTCTACTATGATAAACCACACACCCAACACCTTGCACAACTCAAATCAAAGGTATAATACAACTGTGGGTTACTTTTTACAAACAAGTTGTGCATTTCAAGGGTTTTACTAGGCATCTCTTGCCTATTTTTGCACAGAAGAATATTTTATGACTAAAACTTTGAAACTAACCTTGGTTTCTCTCATAACCCACCATCCTCTGATTCATCAAAATTTCATGAATTTGTGTGCCTAGAAATCATCCTTTTTTGAGTGTATGGTTTAGACCTTGTAGTTTCATATACCCAACATTAACAATTTGGCCCTTTGGTTTTAAAAGGAATTTTTTATCCTTTATGCATATCAAGTAGGTTTCTGTCTAAAATTTCCAATATAATGTTATAGACAGGTGTAAAATCACAAACTACACCTTATGCAAGTTGAACCACTAAATTTGGCTCAAAATTGAGACAAGAATGTGCATTTTACTTTGAGGTAGTTTTGCATTCAAATTTACATGAAATCTCAATTCTAGGTGCATGAAAGCAACCTATATTGTTCTTGAATTGAACTTTAGATGCATAGGGAAATTTACCATTTATCTAACTCCATATTAAAACTTATAAAACAGTTTTGGAGCTACATGAAGCTTGAGCGTGCATTTTAATTTTGTCACTTAATATAGTTTAGATCTTGCAAATTACAAGGAAAACTTTGTCTCTTTTTCAAAACCACCATTTTTAAACTTGTAATTGCAAAATAAACAACATGAACAGGTCTACTATGATAAACCACACCCCCAACAACTTGCACAATGCAAATCTGAGGTATAATACAACATTGGATTACTTTTTACAAATAGGTTGTGCATTTCAAGGGTTTTACGATGCATCTCTTTCTTAATTTTGTAGAGAAGATTCTTTTATGACTTAAAATGAAAAAATGACCTTGGTTTCTCTCGTAACCCACCATCCTCTGATTCATCAAAATGTCATGAATCTTTGTGCATAGAAATAATCATTTTTGGACTGTAAATGCACTATTGATTATACAAACAGGATATAAATAATGTAATCATCAATTTACAAATTAAATCCTAAATTATGGAGCCTCGACCAACTTTGGGTGTGCAGTTTCATCTAGCCAACTTTAACAATTTGTCCCTTTGGTTTTACAAGGCAATTTTTAGCCTTTATGCACACCAAGTAGGTTTATGTCTGAAAATGCCAATATAAGTTTATAGATAGGTGTAAAATCACAAATTACACCTTATGCAAGTTGAACCACTCCATATGGGTCAAATTTTGAGACTAGGGAATGCATTGTACTCTACAATTTTCCCTTCAAATTTACATGAAATACCAAATCTAGGTGCACTAAAGCGACCTCTCTTGTTCTTCAATTGAACTTTATATGCATAGGTAAATTTACCATTTATCTAACTATCTCTTACAACTTATAAAAAAAAAGTCGGAGCTACAGGGAAGCTTGGGCGTGCATTTTAATTTTATCACTTTGTACAATTTAGACCTTGCAAAATTACAAATCAAATTTTTCTCTTTTGCACAACCACCCTTTACAAACTTGCAATTGCAAAATAAACAACATGAACATGTCTATTATGATAAACGACACCCCCAACAACTTCCACAACTCAAACCTAAGGTATAATACAACATTGGGTTACTTTTTACAAATAGGTTGTCCATTTTGATGGTTTTACTATGCATCTCTTGCCTAATTTTGCACAGAAGAGTCTTTTATGACTGAAAATGCAAAACTAACCTTGATTTCTCTCATAACCCACCATCCTTTGATTCAACAAAATGTCTTGAATCTATGTGCATGGAAATCATCCTTTTTGGAGTGTAAATGCACTTCTAATTATACATATTGGTTATAAATAATGAAATCATAAATTTACAACTTAAATCCTAAATTATGGAGTTTTATCCAACTTTGGGCATGTAGTTTCATCCAGCCAACTTTAAAAATTTGGCCCTTTGGTTTTACAAGGAAATTTTTAGCCTTTATGCACACTAGGTAGGTTTATGTCTTAAAATGTCAATACAAGTTTATAAATAAATGTAAAATCACAAACTACGGCTTATGCAAGTTGAACCACTCCATTTGGGTCAAAATTGATACTAGGGCATGCATTGTACTCTAAGGCAATTTTCCCTTCAAATTTACATGAAATACCAAATCTAGGTGCATTAAAGAAACCTGTCATGTTCTTCAATTGAACTTTATATGCATAGGTAAATTTACGATTTATCTAACTACATCTTACAACTTGTAAAAAAAAACTGGAGCTATAGGGAAGCTTGAGCATGCATTTTAATTTTGTCACTTAGTATAGTTTAGACCTTGCAAATTACAAGGCAAAATTTGCCTCTTTTGCACAACAACCCTTTTTAAACTTGAAATTGCAAAATAAACAACATGAACATGTTTACTATGATAAACCACACCCCCAACAACTTGCACAACTCAAATATAAGGGATAATACAACCTTGGGTTACTTTTTATAAACACGTTGTCCATTCTAGTGGTTTTACTAGGCATCTCTTACCTATTTTTGCACAGAAAAGTCTTTTATGACTGAAAATGAAAAATTGACCTTGGTTTCTCTCATAACCCACCATCTTCTTATTCATCAAAATTTCATGAATATTTATGCATATAAATCATCATTTTTGGAGTGTAAATGCACTACCAATTCTGCAAACAGATCCTAAATAACTCAATCATTAATTTACAACTTAAATATTAAATTATAGAGCCTTAGCCAACTTTGGGCGTGTAGTTTCATATAACCAACTTTAACAATTTTTCCCTTTGGTTTTCCAAGGAAATTTTTAACCTTTATACACATCAGGTAGGTTTGTGTCTACAAAATGCCAATACAAGTTTATAGACATGTGTAAAATCACAAACTACATCTGCTACAAGTTGAACCACTCAATTTGGGTCAAAATTGAGACTAGGGTGTGCATTTTACTCTAAGGCAGTGTTGCCTTCAAATTTGCATGAAATACCAAATACATGTGCATGAAATAAACCTATCTCATTCTTCCATTGAACTTTAGATGACATAGGTAAATGTACAATATATCTAACTCCATCTTACAACCTATAAAACAATTTTTGGAGCTACAGGGAAGCTTGGGCATGCATTTTAATGTTGTCACTTTTAATATACGCAAATAGATCTAGGGTTAGGTTTAAATCCACCACCATTTGTCTTGAGGCTCAACCCACAACTATTAATCTTAAGGGGGATTTACCCACCCTTGTGACCAAAACCCATCAACAAAGTGCATTATTTGAGTGTTCATTTTCTTGGGTTACCTAGTGATTTTGGTTTTACAAAAGTGAAATATATTCTACTACAACTAATATTTTATATCCAATTATAAGGTTCAAATTTCATGGGAAATAGATATCAGAAACCTCATGTAAATGAGGTCATTTGAATTTTCATTAAACTTGGATCTTCAAAATTTCCATACTAAAGTGGGAATTGGCTTAAGTATATATCAATTATGTTTGCTTTTCCCTACCCAATATTAAGGTGGCTGGTCCTTAATGGAACAACAAAAATTCTAAGCAGTCTATTTACCTTTAGCAACAATGAATTATATCCAACCCTAGTCTTAAACTGTAATATGCAAAGCATTTTTGCATAAATACCATATTGGATATCTTCATATACAACAACAAGCTAGAACCACGATATTTCATTTCTTGAATAATTAATCTATCACTATAAATCATTTCAAACTTGTATATGTAACAATACATATTATTTCAAGCATGTAACCCCAAACCAAAATGTATATTTCACTCTTCACCAAATTCCAATATAATGCTATAGACATGTAATATCACAAACTACACTTTATGCAAGTTGAACCACTCCATTTGGGTCAAAACTGAGACTAGGGTGTGCCTTCTACTCTAAGGAATTTTTTCCTTCAAATTTACATCAAATCCTAAATATCGGTGCAAGAAAGAAACCTCCCATGTTATTCAATTGTACTTTGATAGATGACATAAGTAAATTTACCATATGTCTAAATCCATATTAAAAATTATAAAACAATTTATGGAGCTACAAAGATGTTTGAGCGTGCATTTTAATTTGGTCTCTTAATACAGTTTCGACATTCCAAACTACAAGAAAAATTTTAAATATAATTTGGTCACTTGTAATTTAATTTATTCATTTACTGCCAATTCACCAAAGTTGTATGGATGGAAATTTCCAATAGTTTGAAATTACAAATTTATTGGGATAAATTAAACATGTTGGAATGTATGGAATTCTAGATAACTGATAAATATATTTCCTCATAGAGAACTACCTATGTATGTGTTATGGGACATCTGGTTAACCAGAAACAAGTTGATTTTTTAATAGGAGGCATAGTTAGGAAGAATTTCACATCACATTAGAGTCTCTTATGGGGAAGGAAGGAAAGAACCAAAGAACAATGTTCCAAGAATCCTTCAAGAACCGATTATAGATCACACTAAGCCTTGGGGATTTTTTGATGGAGCATGCCAAGGTATTCTGGGAACTTGTGGAGTTGGGCCATTCTTTATCTAGATAATGCAAATTACATTTTACTAAAGTATGGGGCAGTTTTTGGCACAAACAATAGAACTGAACTCTATGTCCTTTGGATCTTACTTAAGGTTGCAGTGGACATGCAAGTTAAGAAGATACATGTCTTTGGTGACTCAAAACTTCTAATGGACTGGGCAAATGGTAAAAGTAACATTTCTAACTTGGAGATGGGGCCTATTTTCAATAGGATTATGGAAAATAAATTTATTTGTATTTTTAAAGAGGTGTCCTTTGCTCATGTCTACCGAGAATTCAACCACAAAGATAATCAGTTATCAAAGGAAGCACTCATTTTGGAGGAAGGATTTTTGTTTCTTCATGAGATTAAGGACCATACTCCTACAGATTTGATACTCTTACAACTTTTTTGATGAATGGATTTTTGGTTGTGTTTTAATTTTTGTTTATGCAAAGTTAGAGAGAATTTGTCTCATGGTTTTGTTTGAGCATTAGTATGATGTTGTGGAACTATTTGTTTAAAGAGTGACCTGTATAAGGATGATTGTAAGATTCAAAGCGATAAGGATGTGTTGTAGTATTATATGATAGAGGCAGTCTATAAAGGCAATGGATGCTAACGTTAAAATTCAAATCGATCTAATCAATGTGCATTTCAATTCCACTAGAAGTATCAATACAATGATTTTTGTCTTGGAAAAAAAAACTTGAAATATAATTTCTTGTAGCTAGGTTTAGACATTATTATAAAGATGCATTAAAGATCACTTAAAGATTGCAAATAAACATTAAATATTAAAAGAAACATCACATATAATAAAAGTATGATTCAAAACATTATTGATCTTCCATTAATTTCTCATAAATATAGAAGGATCTTTGCATGACAAACATAACAGTTACAATCTCCATTACAAAATTGGGAAAATTGTAATACAAATTCTATAATTTTCTTCTCTTCGAAGATTCCTCCTGATGAATATCTAACAAGCCTCTCCTTTGTTATCTCTCTACTTACAATCTTATATATTATGTTCCCCATGGGGACCACCATGACCCATAGGTCGCTTACATAAGTCGATCATAACTAACATTACATGTATTCACAGGTCCTCAAGCCAGTTGTTACAGCTCTGAGGTGATTCTTAGTACTTGAGGCACACTCCGCCTTATTACATCCAGTCGTCCATTGCAATCGATGATCAGAAGGGTTTTTTATCTAATCACCAACTTCACACTATGGGGTAGTACTGAAGAAGCCTGCAGTGTGAATGGGTTCCAAACTTGGTAGTGCACTGAAGGGTCTAATGGAAGATTCATATTGTGGTATGGATATGGAGGTGCACCACTAGGTAGGAAGAGAGCATGGGAAGTGATGGTTAATGGTTGATGATGTATTGGGGATGACCTTGAGGTAGTGGATTATAATGGGGATGGACTAAATTGATACAACTAGGTATATGTTTACCATTAGTTATGGTCTTCTTGTGAATCAACTACCATGGTATCCTCCGCCTGGGTCAAACACCTTCAACGCTCATTTGGCCCAACCAATATCGACATGTTCCTTCTATAAAACTACTTTGTATCCCATTACCTTGTATTTTTGTATTCCCTTGGAATTGTTCACATCATCAATTCCTCCCCTCAAGATGTGCTCATTTTCATTTAGTCCTCCCATCGTTTTTGGATACTCCCCCTTTCTCTATCTTGGGGCCTTCTGGACTATTGACATTGATGCCACATGCTTATTCTTGAGTGTTGGCACCATCCACATACGGTTATAGTATTTTGACCTCTAAGATGAACACCTAAATCCTTCCCAAGTTTCCCCCATGGTCGCATAGTCTAAATGTTCTACATTTAATTAGCATTTTTCACCTGAATTTGGTGATCTAAATCTAGGAAAAATCACAATTTTATGTTGTTTAACTTAAATTTATAAATGCATAAACGGATTCAGTGTCATGATAAACCCCTAGGGCACTCGGGTTATATAGACTTGACCACTCAACGGGCTACTTATTATGGCATGGACTAGTGTCCCTTTATTACATAAAGGGGTAACTTTGGGACATGGAAGTACCAGTCAGGACCAACCATCATAGGACTTTGTCGATCACATTAACTAACATCTGACTTGAAGTTGTCTCACATCCTATCTGGCAGTTGTTGGGTTCTTTTTGTCACAAGAGTGAGCAAAAAGAGGTCCCTTAACTATCTAGTTAGGCTATCCAGAAAGCACAATAGAGAGTTAGTTGGTTAGTGGCTCAACTAACATAAAGAAACAAGAGTTAAACAACAATGAAATAAATATAAACTAAGAAAACAATAACTTGAAATGAATGCACAAAGAAAACACAAGAGATATATGCCAAGTAAATTGATCTTTGAATTGATACTCCTTGGAGAAATATAGGAACTTGTGAGTCCCATATTCCTCCTTGGAAGGCTCTTGAGTCCCCAATTACAAAGTCTTTTTTCTACTATCAATTGCTAACAAAGGAAAATGGTGAAGAAAAGAGAGATAGGATACTCAAGAGAAGAGATCTCTAACACTTGCTATGGATGCCCAAAAGCTTTATAAGAGGAATATGGCTTTCCAAAGCTAAAAATGAGCAGCATAAAAATACTCAAATGCTTCTTCTTTTTTGCATACAATGGCCCTTTATTTATAGGAGGATGGAAAGATTTTTATTAACTGGTTCCAAATGTGAATGGGAGGCCCTTGGAGGTACCTCCCATCCTTTTCAGTGATCCCAAGGCAAAATTTGGGGGAGATTTTGGGTATGAGGGAGATCCCCTTCATCCCAAAAGTGGTTGAGGCCCGACCAAACTCATCAATGCGTCATTTCTACGTTCGCACGAGTCTTTCGACTACTAGCCATGCACTGTGTTCACTATTCACATATTACATTGTGTTAGACCATGCAAATGTGTGCATGCTGCTTTGGCTGAATGTGCACAGATTTCCAAAACCACTTTTCCATAGTTTTATGATTGTCTTGCCAAACTGAGTGTAATACTTCCATGAATATTGGTAGTATGTTGTGTTTGTGTTAATTGTTTCTTCATCCATTGTATGTATTTGTAGTGAGCCATTTTTTGGTGATAATAGATGCCCCCTAATGTGTGAGGTTAGAAGCATATGTATAGATGAAAACATCATAGTTTATTTTGGTGATGATGACACTGTGTAGAAAGTGAGAAAACCTGGACTTGAGGAGTTTTGGGAGTCATCCGTCGGAGGGAGAGGGGACGGAAGATCAGTACAAAGTAGACTAGAAAAACAAAAAGTGTTTTTACAAACAAGACGGGCATGCCCCATGCTCATATCATGAGACCATACAGAGATAGTAGTAACTGAAATTGTTGAAGAAGTAGATATTTGTAGTGCCCTCAGGGGCGTTAGAAACGGCAGGTGAATTTTTTGATGATGGAATTGGCTCTGAATCGAGTGGTGAAGGACTCAGAGGCATTGATGGCCTAATCAAATTCATAGGTCTTCTACTACTGCTAAAGATTGCAATGGTCACAAAGTAATATCCACCATAACATGAGATGGTGATGGAGTCGAATTTCATGGCTATCAATGACATCAAAGCGAAATTAGGACCCTCTTTGTGTCATCCAAAGACACTCATTGTCAATGGAATGAGGGCCAATATATTTTCACTTTTCTAGAAATTTGTTGATGTTGACATGAAAATTAATGCGAAGATCAGAAGCAAAGGGATTCTAGATATTCGGTGTGATCAACATGGTGGTTGAACTATGATGGTACGAGGAAGGGTGGTAATCATGAATGAAGTTTGGAATATACAAGATTCCAAAATTTCCCTTGGTTGGGGGGTATTGATGGATGGAAGCAACCATAATATACTATATGGTGTCAGGGGGATGACCAGATATGGGAAAACTGTGATGAAGGGGTGAGACTGCAAGGGGATGTAGCATAGGTTAAAATATAGAATGATATGGAACATAAAGGTCTATAGGTGGTCAATATTTTTCCTTGGATACAAATGGCTTGCAGAGGATGTGAGGGTAGTGAGAGGCCCCAACCAAGGGTAACAGGGGTTGCGATTTGCCAAGGGAAAAACATGCCATTGGGTGCGATGGCCAAAATCTATTATACTTGATGAAATGTAAAACATGCTTTTTACAATTACGAAATGAATAAATAATGGGGTTGAAAGTACATGTACATAAACGGGTGCCCCAGTGGAGTATGGATTGGACAATAAAGGGTGCAAGTAGAGACAGGTGAGGGTGGGGGGCCCATTGGTTAGTTTTTGTACTAGGTATATGAATGGAGGATGATATTGTGGATGTGCATTTGATGGTGGATGATATGGAAGGTCGATGATAATGCAGAGGTCCATTGAATGTACCCAAAAAGGTATAAGGGGGGAGTCTGTAATGGGGTGGTTAGCATGATGATCAGGAAAAAGTATGAGGTTCCTACTCAAAGGTGTAACACGACCATGACTCCCGATCCTAATGGATAGAACAACATTAGTGTCAATCTGCCAAGGGATAAATATATGTGGGACAACTCATGGAGGTGAGAGAGCTATCAGATGATGGTACCTGAATGAAAATGGAGGTGATTGGTACCACAGATCCATGTGTGGGGAACCTAAGGATAATTGTCAGGGGGTATGATTGGAAAATGTAACTATGAACAAAGGGTTGAATGGTATGCCAGTTTGAAATATATATACCTAGAGGAGCCAAGATATTCCATGACTGACGTTGTGAGTGGGGCCGCAGGTGAAGACCTGCACATTCAAACCAAATACTCGACATGAAACATACCTTTTGAAATACGTTGTGATTTCCTCTGGGGAGCATGCTATGCCCAGGGTGATTTATTCCATGACATTAAGTTTGAATGAAATGTCGATTTGGATGGTGGGTGAGATATTGGCCATGTTACCTTCTTTAAATGTGTTGGGGGCGGGTATTGTACTTTTGAACCAATCCACATGGCCAAAAGGGATGAAATATTTAACTTCAATGGTACATACAGGGGTGCATGCTTGTGGGTGAAGGCGTTGTGGGCTAGAAAAAGGGATCGATGATGAAAATACTCCCAGGGGTAATTGGGTGTGCATAGGACTTCTAAAATGTCTTCATCGAACTGAAAGTTGATGGAGTACAAGGAGTATGTAATTGTTGTGACTGGGGTGTCAAGATTCATGGGTGTAGTTTGTAAAGGTTGGATATCGTTATTTGTTCCTAAGATAGATGGACCTATGGGAGATGATGAGGAGTTGTCAGTAGATGTCATGAACCAAATATCCATGTGGGAACTAGATGTATTGTGGTATGGAGGAGGGGGAATATCATAAACTGATGTTACAGGGGAGTTGGGGGGGTTGGAAGGAAGTCCTCGCGTCATAGTGGAATGGTCATAGGGGTCAATGGACTGGAATTGGTCATGTCCTAACTGTTTGGATGGTGATTTTTTATGATCATGTGCACCGAGTATGATACACTTGGTGGAATGGGAAGGAGGGATGCCAACCAGCGTGTGCATCCCTCCATGATGAGTGGACATCAATATGTGTAATGGTCCATCTGGTAGCATAGTGCACAAGGGCACCACATGTGCTCGTTTACTAACATAGAAACATATAGAATGGCAGTAACTAGTTGTAGCAATGAGATGGTTTGGGATTATTTAGGTAATGTGGTCTGACGCACTGCTGCCAGAGTATCCCGAAACTGAAGGAGGGTTGGGCGGTGGTGTGTATAATGGTTGTGTCAAGAAAAATTGGTGCAAGCATGCTTGGTTCTCAAACTGGGAGGTTTGGATGAGGAAGGTTATGTTGAGGCTAGTAATGCTATTGGCGTGGGTAGTAGTGGTGTACTTATGGTTTTTGGAATGAGATTCATAACTCGGGTAAAGTGGGGAAGAGATTGGTAGGGTGTCCAACGGTGTTGCACAAGGAGCATGGAGGTGGTATGTGGGGTGGGGAAGGGAGGGAGGGTTCCTTCTTTTTACATGTGCCTCATTGGTTGGTGGTGATGCCCCTTGTTCTAAAGGTAGGTTGTCTTGGAGTGGTAATATTACCTCCAACTATGTGATCGGTTGGGTGAGTGGTTGGGTGAGCCACTAAGCACAATAATGGGGTTGTAGATTGTGGTGGAAGGGATAAAACCAATGCCATATCTTGTGGTTCTAGATACCATATAGAGATGGCAATGACCATGTTAGGTAAAGTGGGGGTGGCAGCAATTTGGTATGTTATTACTCTAGAGGGGCGGTAAACGAAAGGAATTTGGGTGATGGCCCATGGGACCGTCCACCAAACGGGGATTTGACCCATGGGTGGTGAGTTCTTCGATGTTC
>SNQJ01S0024734.1:35315-55090 GCA_010110895.2 Picea sitchensis | reverse complement strand
TTCATCTATGATGCAGCGATGAACCATGATATTTTGGATTTTGACAGGAATTTGGAATGCTACTAACGATGGAAGTTGGGGTTCTGCTCTGTCTAATTCAAATGTGATTAGACAAGTGTATGTTGGATCTAATGCCTCCAATTGTGAAATTAATTCCTTTCGTTGGGAAGGGCATGTTTGAAGTACTTCCATAACTGACATGGAATTGGGTGATTAAGCGAGGTCATCAATAATTTTGTAGCTATGGGCAGCCCTAGCATGAGGGTTGCGCACATTCCTATGCAAGGTTGTTATCGGAAAAATCGGTAAGTGTGGACACAAACATATCTCCCTAGTTTCACCCCAAAACTAGAACAAAGCAAGAAAAAATATAAAACTTCCCCTAAGTATTAATCATTAAGCATACCAACTAACAAGAGATAAATGACATACCTTTTAAATGTCATTTGTCCTCACTAGTGTCATCCTCGCTCCATTTCAAGGCTTATGGGATGTTGAACCTATAAAATGACACAAGCCAATAAAGTGAAAGAAACAACGTATATTCAACAGAACCTGTATATGTGATCAAGGAGTCATACAATAAAATAAGACCAATTTTATGGGAAAGAAATATATCACTGTATTAAAGATATGAAAAGGAGAAGACAACCGATGCCTTGATGTTGTAAGGTCCCTTCCAATAGTTCCTTGCTTCCCACACACTTCTTCTCCACAAATTTTGAGATCAACAATCTATCTTAACAAAGCAAAGCTTAAAGCCAACATACAAGCTCTGAAAACTCCAAGCTACAAAATTAATGAAATTTCCAACTATGCCCTAGCCAACTCAATCCAACTTTCCCCGTGAGAACTCTTCTCCTTTTATAAGCTGAAAAGGATAGGGTGAGGAGTTTAGGATGATCCTATGATATAAGCGATGTGACTCATATCCAAACTGATCGGAGGCCAACTCACCCTTGAAGTTTCTCTTCTAGAAGAATCGAGAAGATGTTCTTTTTACTTCGTACGAAAATCATCGCACCCTTAACACTGAGAAAATTGCGACAACGTTGCAGGCCACTATGGTGAAACCTATGATGATCCTATATCGTCGTACCCTTAAAAATAATAAAGGTGTGACGATCCCTTTTTCTAAGGTTTTTGACAAAGGAAAAGTATAATTCCATCTCTCTGGGAAAATATATCTTCATTCTTCTTCAGGGATTCATGCCATTGATCCTTCTAAAGAAAAAGGATAGGTTTAAATCATTAACGATCATAGGGGTGAAGAAAATAATGTGTAACATATATCCCCCCAAAGTATGAAGTTAGAATAGAGTGATAGCTGAAATACTTTGTCGAGTGTGTGTATGGAACAAGGAACACGTCGGTCAGAAACCTGCCAACAAACAAGGAAATATAGTACAATAATATATCGTCACTAAGGTAGGCATTCCCATACTCATAATACAAATGACTCAAAGCATAAATGCCAACATGAAAAGATCCATTTCAAGTAAGATAGGTCATGGCCACCAAACATACATTATGGGTCCATGCCATTATGACTCAAATATGAACATAGCCACCAAAAATACATTATGGATCTATGCGTTAAAGAATCAAATTTGAACATAGCCACAAGACATACATTGTGGATCTATGCAACAATACAGTCTAAATATACTCCAACTCAACTTGAATCTATCAGAAAAGATCCAGGGTCTTCATCTCCACCACTCTACAGTACGAATCTAACCATGTGAATACATGTGATGAAGTCGAGCATGGTAGAAACCACTCTATTACCGGTCATTAATGTATACCATTAACAACTGTGAGGGAAATCACCATTAATGGCAATGACCCCCAAGGTACTCTAGTACAATCCAATGAATGTGAATTAATGAGTTAAAGTCAAACACTCGGTGGAATCTCTTGATCAAGGGTAAATAATGAAAACTTATTGTTGAAAGAGAGTAAACCTACCATTAAGGTATGCAAGTTCCAAGGTACCAATTAGTTTCTTAGTCTAATTCCTGGATAATGATTTGAAGTCAACAGGAAAAGACTCGTCACAGGAGGGCCTTAATGTATCCCCCATCAATGACATGAAATGGGTAACAAGATTCGAATTATATCAAAGTAACAAGTGATTTAGGACTGACTCAAGGATGGCTGACACAATAGAAGGCTTAAGGACTGCAGAAATGGTTGACACAATAGAAGGATTTACGGGTTGAACTTCTCTTTGAACATATTGATGACAAAACAATTGTCTTAACAACACTGACTCAACAACAGGGATCACAGACCAAAATGTAATCTTATAAAGGAGTATGATCAAGAGACAAGAGGATTTTCCAACCTAGACACAAAGCGAGTGAAAGGATGTCATGTTCAAAAGCGACTCTTCCATAGAATACAGGTTTGGACACATTTCTTTCCCAATTTCCCCCCCACCATTTCTGGCATGTACCTCTTTATTTTTACACAAGATTGAGGAGGATAACATATGATTGAACTGTAAGCTCATACTTTGGATGAGTCCCTCAAAGTATGTTTAATGAACCCTAAGAAGGAGTGGTTTGATCCCATATGGGTCTTTTGATGTTTGTTTAATGAGTCCAAAGAAAGTAAACTCAAGGGTTTTTCATCTTTAGAGAGTTTGAAAAACACTTAAAGGAAACTCCAAAATGTCATTTTTCGTAAAATAGTCTGGTGAGACCAAAAATGAGATAATCTACCACTCAACAAACATTTTCTTCAAATAATTTAACGAGCATGAAAAGAACAAGATTGTTCGGCAATATTTTCATGTCTAGAGAGTCTGAAAAGATCTTAAAGGGAACTCCAAGGGGTTCCTTTTTCGTATAACCTTTACGAGTCCGGAAAAGTGATAAAATTTTACTCAGTTACATTCTCAGGTATTTACAAGCATGAGAAAGAACAAAGAATAATCTCATGATTGTTTTCATATTTATGCAAGCTTAAAACAAAACAAAACTATGCTTGGGATTGTTTTCATTTTTAAACAAGCTTAAAACAAAACAAAACTATGCTTGGGATAGATTTTATTTTTACACAAGCTTAAAACTAGCCAAAAATATGCTTGGACTTGGTTTCATCTTTACACAAGCTTGAACCAGAGGAAACTATTCTTGAGAAAGGTGGTTTCATTTTTACAGAAGCTTGAACCAGAGAAAACGATGCTTGCAACTTCCCAACGCATTATCCAGGGATGGTTGGTACTTAGCCCCCAGCTTAAGAAGCTAGCGATTTAACTTCAACATGAAGTCTAGAGGCTAAAATCATTTCCCCCCAAGATTCGATTCATCCAATGACATAGGAGGATGAAAAGAAGCTTCAAATACTATACGTAACAAAGTACTTGACTCAATCGAAGAGGGGGGAAATCTTTTTCATTTTTTTAACGAGCTTGACACAGGAACAATAACTATGCTCGTGAATCTAGGTTCAATCCCCGAACCTCTATTTCATTTTTTAACGAGATTGACAAAGAAACAAGAACTATGCTCGTAAGATCTATTTTATTTTTTAATGATGTTGCTACAGAGACACGAAAACTATCCTTGCAGTTGGTTTCATTTTTTTAACGAGCTTAAAATCATAAAACCATGCTCAAAGATGGTTTCATTTTTTAATGAGATTGAAATCAGAAAACCATGCTCAAGGTTGGTTTCATTTTTTAATTATCTTTAAATAAAAAAACCATGCTCAAGAATCCAGGTTCAATCCCCAAACCTCTGTTTCATTTTTTAACGATCTTGAAATCAAAAAACCATGCTCAAATATGGTTTCATTTTTTAATGAGATTGAAATCAGAAAACCATGCTCAAAGATTCTCTTCTTGATCACAGCTTCCAAGAGGATAGTGATCTGGAAGGACACCATGTCAAGGGACAAAACTCGTTCATGGATTCCAAGATATCTTCACTCGATGAAAGAAACACACTCTGGAAGGAACACATTTTGAGGGTCGCGACAGGGGAAAGGAGATCATGCTCTAAAATCCTTATCGAAGAGACCACCATGTCAACTATCGAATCTATGTCATAAGAGACTGAGCTTACATCGAGAGGCTCATATTCATCAGTATTTGAAGGTATGGGAGACAACACCACATAATTGACTTATGGCGGGGGAGATATCATCTGCATATAAGAACTTTTTAGAGAGGTCACTGGGTTGGTAATCAAGTCAGGACCAACGAATCAAAGTTGATCAATAACCACAATTCTTCCATCGTGAGGGAAAGATATCACACGAAAAAAGAGTGGACACAATAAATTTCATGGCATAGACATAATCTCACCCAAGGAGTAAATCAAAATCCAAGGGGTCCTGGACTACCATAACATCAATAAAGATAGTTTTCCCTCCCAAAGTTACGAGAAACTGAGGAAGAGACCCTAAAGGTTGATTGGTTCTTTTGTTGAAAGCCAAAAAATTATGCGTAACTGGAACAAGTTGAGGATAACCCAAATCTTTTCAAGCAATAGAGGACAAAATACTAATGGATGAACCTTCATCTATCAGCGTCTGACGAACATCCCAGCCACAAACCTGTATTGCAATCTTGAAAGGAATGTGAGAGGGAAGATGAGGTCCAGTTAGCGCACCCCAATCAAAGAGGATGGCCTCATTAATTGGAGGGGGTTCCATGGGAGAAGGAGAAATTCCCCCAGCATGGTAGATTCTGTATCAACAAGAAAAACGTGGGAAGTATCAGATTTAATATCTAGTGGGAGAGTAGGATCGACTAATGATGAGATCAGATTGACCACTTGAGTTGCATTCTCCAAGGGGAGAATGGGATAGATGAATGGAAACGGATCGACCGCTTGGGTTTCACTCTCTAACGAGAGAGTGGGATTGACCGAGGATGGGATCGAGCCAACCACTTGGTCAACTGGTTCAACTAAGGACGTGACCAGATTGACTACCTGATCAACCGGACTAATCGACAAAGGGACCAGATTGATCATTCCATCAACTACAGTTGGGTCGAGAGTAAGCTTGTGATAAGCAATTGGAATTTGAGGTTGGGAAATAGTCATGTCTTCCATTAATTTCAAGGCTTCATCCATACGAGAGAAAAGGTGAGTTTGATGACTCCCTTTGCATAACCTAAAAGGAAACTTAACTCTACTTTTCTTCTTCCCAATGGTATCCTGACTAGTTGACGGGAGGTCGTCGACATGTTTTTCAGAGGCTAACGACATGGGATGGTGAGGGGGTGTGGACCATGCTTATATAACCTTGGATGGACCAGGGAAATCCTTAAGAAGATGGCTACCCTTATAAATCCTACAAGTGTACTTGGGCTTATAGGTAGTTTGGGTGATCTTGGCATCATCAACACTCCCAACACGATTATCAGTAACTGGTGGTTTTCCAACATGTCCAACAGTGGTTGGAGGTTTGGACCCTTTCTTATTTTTCTTCTTCTTATTATTCCTTTTCTTCTTCTTCTTATCCATCGAGTTACTAGATTCAGAGCTTTCACTCAGCGAAGAAGATGAAATGGAAGAAGACCTTGCAAGTGGAGAAGGTGAAGGAGATCTTATTGGTGAAGAAGGAGAAGGATCAACATGAGGTTGATGTTCTTGGGGGGAAGTTCTTACAACTGAAGCACTAGCTGCATTCGGCATTACCTGAGTGGAAAACGACCATACTGGTAATCCAATTGTGAGACCTGGAAGGCTCGAAGTAGCGATATGAGGGAGGACCAACGTTTTTGTAAGTAGGAAAAACAAAAGGTTCCCCTGGAAAATGGGTTCCTTCATTGGTCGTTACGGGAACTGACGCCATTAAACACAGATCCAACCTAGATTATGCTAGGGAAAATAAACAACGCACGCTAGAAATCTAGAAAGCAAGCAAACAAACAAAACCTTCTCACAATGAACACACTAGTTGGTGATGAAATCCAATGTCACGAGAACAATTTAAGAAAGGGCTGAGATAGAGCAGGTGGAAAAGTTATGTTGACAACCTGCTTAATGGACTTACACCCCGGTACAATATCCCACACATAAATGTGGGTTTACCCACCAAGGAGCCCAAGTAAGTTTGGCCAACGTCGATTCCAAGTACCGTGAAGACTTGCCCCTTCACAGTGACCTCGTGTAAAGACCCTAAAGTGATAGTCCACTAAGTTTACCAATTACGACAATGATGCATGGGGAAACATTTGATATTCCGATTCACGCGCAAAGGCAAGGTATCTAAGCCCGAAATCAACTTGAGAAGGTCCCCATAGGATTTTCTTCTCAAGTGACCCCCAATAATACGCGCAATATCTACACTAAGACCAACAAAGTAGGGTGAGTAACTTTGTCATCCCTAATGCGACCTCGTGATCAAGCCTTGTGTTAGAAGGGATTCCCAGGACAAAATGTAGCAAGTGTATTTACCTCTCCCTAACTCAATATTCTATGTTTGTTTATAGCTTTGGAAAGTTATCTTTCACACCTATTCCAAAGCCCTACACTCTAAGCTAATGTAGGTTTACTACCAGAAAAAATAAAAATGTCTATTCAAATTTTATAAGCGCTTTATTTTAAGGTCATTGTTTACTCAAGAGGAAAATGGCATGGACTAAATGATGTTTTGAATGAATCTAAACAATGCAAAGAAATGAGAATGCAAATATTTCACTTCTATGAAAGTTATACTACGAGAAGGAGAAATCGTTTATCATTCCCAGATGTACAATGCCCCAAAATTTTATTAAACTCATCAATATCCAGATCTTCAAGAAATGAGCCAAAGAGACTGTACACCAATACATGATTCTTGGCCTCCACCTAACCATGAGGATTAAATGTTTTTAATATTTCAAGACCAAAAATGCCAAAAACCATGCAATTTTTCTATTTCAAATGCAAAGATGCCCCCAATCTATTGCAAAGCAAGAATTTTTTTTTTTTTTGTTTCAAAGATAGCTAAAAATAATAGCAAATCTTTACAAAACAAAACAACCCAAACAAAATTTCTCTTTTAACACAAACTATTCAATAAAAGAAAAATAAGTTCTTTCACCAAACAATTCTAAAGAAAAAACAATGATTTGTAACTAAAAGACACTCAAAGCAAGAGATCAGATCTTTCAAAAGAAAACAAGCTAAAACAAAGAAAAGATGGCTAAAAACATATTCAAATTTGTCAAGCAAACTGTAATCAGACCAAACAAATCACTCCAAACACTTATCACAAATCTGGGCAGGGAAAACCATCAAAAACTAAAAAAATTCACAAAATCGTCATGGGCTACCAGCCAGCACAGTGCGACGATCCTAGATCATCGCAGGCCATAGAAAAATACAGTGCGATGGTGTCGCACTGTGTCTAAAGGTAGGGTGCATCGATCCTAGATCATCGCACTGTCTCTCAAAGCAGGGTGCGACGATCAAAGGAAAAAAGGAAAAAATAAAAAGCATGAAGGTTTTCCAGTGAAATTAAACAATCAGAGAGTCAATTTGGATCTCCAAGTGACTCAAAAAATAGAACCTAGGAAATCAAAGAAAGAAAGAAAGACTACTAGGCAAAACAAAACGATCCCCAGTATGGTCACCAATTTTGTTATCGGAAAAATCGGTAAGTGCAGACACAAACAAATCTCCCTAGTTTCACCCCGAAACTAGAACAAAACAAGACAGAATATAAAACTTCCCCTAAGTTTTAATCATTAAGAATATTAACTAACAAGAGATAAATGACATATCTTTTAAATTTTGTTTGTCCTCACTAGTGTCATCCTTGCTCCATTTCAAGGCTTATGGAATGTTTAACCTATAAAAATACACAATCCAACCAAGTGAAAGAAACAACGTATATTCAACAAAACCTATGTATGTGATCAAGGAGTCATACAATAAAATAAGACCAATTTTATGGGAAAGAAACATATCACCGTATTAAAGATATGAAAATGAGAATACAACCGATGCCTTGATGTTGTAAGGTCCCTTCCAATAGTTCCTTGCTTCCCACACACTTTTTCTCCATGGATCCTGAGATCAAAAATCTATCTTGACGAAGGAAAGCTTAAAGCCAACATATAAGCTCTGAAAACTCCAAGCTACAAAACTCAAGAAATTTCCAACTATGCACTAGCCAACTCAATCCAACTTTCCCCATGAGAAATCTTCTCCTTTTATAAGCTGAAAAGTATAGGGTGAGGAGGTTAGGATGATCCCATGAGATCAGGTATGCGACTCAGATCCAAACCTATCGGAGGCCAACTCACCCTTGAAGTTTCTCTTCTAGAAGAATCGAGAAGATGTTATTTTTCCTTCGTACAAAAATTGTCGCACCCTTAACACTGATAAAACTGCGACAACATCGCATGCCAATATGGTGCAACCTGGGACGATCCTAGATCGTCGCACCCTTAACACTAAGAAAGGTGTGATGATCCCTTTTTCTAAGGTTTTTGACAAAGAAAAAGTATAATTCCATCTCTCTGGGAAAATGTATCTTCATTCTTCTTCATGGATTCAGACCATTGATCCTTCTAAAGACAAAGGATAGGTTTACATCATTAACGGTCATAGGGGTGACAAAAATAATGTGTAACAAAGGGTGCGCGAGGCATGCATGTGATGGATTTAGTATTAGGATGAGGGATCATCAATGGTTGTCTAGTTGGTGATTAGGGAGCATTCGAAGTGGTGGGTAATGGATCAGTGGATGTACCGTATTGGCGACTGGGAGTTTGTAAGAATATTTTCTCTTCATAAGTGAGGAGGATATTATGGTCGGTGGTGTTCCCTAGATTGGGTTGTTAAGGTGGAGGGAACTGTCCTTGTCGGTGTGGGCATTGGACCCCCTATGATTGAGTATTCATGACTCCTTGATGTGGGATAGGGTTTTGTAATACTGTCGGTGTTGGTGGTGGTATATAAGTGGAAGGTATTTGAGGTGGACCTTGAGGGTTGGAAGCCCGCTGGGGATTCATGGCGTCCTTCATCCATTTGTAATCGGTAATTCGGGGGAAATGGTGAGTGTAATGGCCATATTCGCAACATAATGCACAAGGGTAATTGGTTCAAAGGTTGTTATTTCTCCCTTGTCGAGCTTGACCATTATTTCCCCCTTGGGAGTTTTGGTTTGGGTGGCATTGGTTGCCCCTAGCTTGGGGGGTTCCCTCCTTGTCCCTAGTTCCTATTCTTTCTTTTCTTCTGGTTATTGTTGGGATGGTGAGGTGGATTGGCCATATTCAATTGTTCAAAATCTTGAACCTTTTTAAGAGGGGAAGTTTGGATGAAATTGATGCATGCCTAGTGTTTTCCATGTGGGGGTGCGACAAATTGTGTTGGACCAGAGAAGGGATAGTATGAGTTACCCTGCGAGGGTCCATATGGATTGTGAGAAGTGGAGGTTGCACCATTATTACTAGGTGGATAGGATTTTGTTGGCTGAGGAACAAGTTACGAGATAGGGACTGGTTGGGGAAGGTATGTGCGTAGTTGCGCACCCATGGGGGGAAGAGGAGGTGCCATGCATGGTNAATATGACAGTCCCCCATATGGTTGAAATTATGGGTTGGTCCCATATGTGGGTATTGTTTGTGCAGGTGATTGAGTATGAGCCATGGAGCTAATCAATCCATTAGCAACATGTGATGTTCTTGGTTTGTCTTGACCAAAGAGAAAAGGATGAGGAGAATCAAGAAGGACAATGTATAGGTACCTAGATTGGGACTAGATGAGGTCAAAATGTCGATCCTTAGTGATAGATTCATATTTAGTTTGGGGGAGGGTTGTGACCACATGTATAGCAAGGATGGGAACGAGTGATCAAAGGAACCAATCTAGCCTTTGTTGTGGGGTGGTATCTATTTTACAAAGGTTGCGACGTCTACGCCACTCGTGAATATGGTCTGAAATGTGTGTAGTGGTGTGTTTCTTGCATTCTGATAGGATTTCATACCTAGTATCATGACGAATGGGAAATTGAAAAATTACAAGAATGCTTTGGCTAATGATTTGACTGTTGGGTGGGATCTGGAATTTTCGTCCACATACCATTTGGTTGTTGTGCTAGTGATATTTCTCTGAAATAACCATAGACAAATGGAATCTTCCATTATTCTATTGGAAGAACACCATAAKTGGAAGGACATGACATGGTTGGCGGGGTCCTCTCTGGATTTCCCTTCAAACTTAGGGATGTCTGAGGGTAGTTTTGTGGGCATATTCGACCAAGTTGGGTTGTTTAATATGGGATCATTCATCAATTTATTTAGATCAAAGATATTGAGTGAATCCAAAAAGGGCATGATAGGAGTGGGTTCTTCCATGATATGGGAGGAAGTGGTTCCTTGGGAGCTTGTGCTTTGTGGAAAAGTTTGGGCTTCGCCTCCTTATGGTGGAGGGTTTGTTTGGGAATTTCTTGGGATATTGGTTCTAAGAAAAGTGGCTCCTAGTAATCCTGATCCTAGTACCATGACACTAACTGGTGTATGTGATGGTATTGTTGATGTCTCAAGGAAATTGGGAACACCCCCCAAAATTGGGGGTAAATTTCTCAAGCGTCTGGAACGGTGGGGATACTGTGTTTCCCCTATGATTGTAGATTAGAAGTGGATGTGTGTAAATGGTGATGAGGAATGATAGGACAAGTTTCTTTCAAATTACTTTAATCAATGTATTCATAAAACTGCATGTATTTCAAGTGGTGAAAAGGAATACATCAAGACAATGTGAAAAGTGGTTTGAGATTTTTCAACTCCTCGTGGGGGAATAAAAATAAAATTCACTTGTCCTATTTGACGTAACGTCCTTCCTCTCAAATAACACTGGACCTCCAAAAAATCTCTCAACAGTGGGACCATAACCCGATTGAGGAGAAAGTAGTGAAGGGATGAACAATCAGTTATAATGAGGGGTGAAGGGGGCATATCCCGAAATTACTGGCAATATTTCCCAACAGTGACTCAAAATATGAATGAGGTGTGATTGCAGCCCACAACCGCCACCTTGGGTAGATAAATCCTAAATTTTGGATACTAGGCTACCTCCATCAAGCACGACATTTAGATTTTTGGATTCAGAAATCGATCACAGGCTGGATGCTTTTCAAGGGCTGGGTGACCGAAGGAGTCACGCACAAAAAAAATGGACCTCAACCTTTGACCCTTCACATGTGTCTCCCTGCCTTATGGTATAGGAATTCTTGAGAGGGAGGATTTTGGCACCCTAATTCACAACTTTCTAAGTTTCAAATGAAGAATTATGATGGGGACTTATTTGGATCCCTATCCCCAACATCATAACTTAGAATACCAAATTCTTGTGTGTTCCTCTTGTGGAGGTTAGAAAGTGGGTTGATTATGATTGTTTTTAAAATGAAAAAGAGGGTTGTGAATTTGGGGTCATGGACCAACTTCATTCTTTGTGGGGGGTGTGCACAAAGACCCTTTTCTAGACAAATGAACCTCACAAGAGTTTCAAGTATCTCGAAAAAGGGATTTTGAATAAGTGAGAGTGTGTGCAAGCAATGGTGGTGGTGAAACAAGTTTTTAATAAGTTAAATTCAATATTTTAGCATGGTGGACATCGTGTGGTCTTTACTTCTCTTGTTTAGATAACTTACTAATTTTTTTCAAAATGACCCTTGCAAATGAAAGGAAATCCTAAGCTATCATGGTGGATATGATAATCCTTACTTGGACCCTTTATCTTCCTAAGGTGTTTTGTAATCTAGAAAACTTGAAACTAGTCCTAGATTGTGAGCATGTGGGCCCTTACAAGTTTTTTAAACTCCCTAGGTGACTTTACTCTAATAATTTGAAAACTATCCTAGAATTGCATGCATGTGGGCATATGGGCCCTTACAACTCTTTTAAGATTTAGTTTTCAACAAGCAAGTGGAGAGGATTGGCCTCTTCTTATTTTTTTAAAAGTGATTTGATTTACCAAGGGAGGTGGAGACTTATCTAAGAAACCTCATTTTTTTATTTCCAAGATCACACTAAGGTGCGAGGAAAGAGAATAATCCAATATTAGTTTAGATTGTCTTCTAGTCCCAATTTAATGTGATGACTTTGTAAAATTAAAGATTTTGAAATTAAAATGCAAAACCTCTTAAGCCATCAACGTGGCAATCAAGGAAATCAAAGATATTATGGTTTCTTTTAGTCTCCCTAATTATCTATGTGTGATGTGGGGTTTATGGATGAAAGAATGAGATCTCAGCCTACTTTTACTGGATTTTACAAAGTGCTAAAATCAAATCTAAACTACTGAGTGGAAGTGGGAAAGTCAAGCCTTACAATTGTGAAAACATAAGACAGGTGTGTGGCAGAACCAAAAATAGTCACGCACAACACGTAGACCGCATGGTTGGAGATTTCTGACAGAGTGCAGATGTGCATGAACCGTGCGTCTATTCGTCCCGAACTCACGCTCATGCAGGAAATATGGTGGGTCGGAATTTTGAAAAAAATATCTCACTATGGGGTGAAATCCTGCTCTCAAGTGGTGAGTTTAGGCCGTTTTGACCCTTGCACATGAAAACAAGTAAGAAAGAACACTCTAACGGTCTAATTGGGGATAATTTAGATTCAAGTCCCCAGTATGGTTGCCAGTCTGTTGGGTTCTTTTTGTCACAAGAGTGAGTAAAGAGAGATCACTTAACTATCTAGTTAGGTTATCCAGAAAGCACAACAGAGAGTTAGTTGGTTAGTGGCTCAACTAACATAAAGAAACAAGAGATAAACAACAATGAAATAAATATAAACTAAGCAAACAATAACTTGAAATGAATGCACAAAGAAAACACAAGAGAGATATACCAAGTAAATTGATCTTCGAGTTAACACTCCTTGGAGAAATATGGGAACTTGTGAGTCCTCTCTTCCTCCTTGGGAAGGCTCTTGAGTCCCCAAGTACAAAGTCTTCTTTCTACTATCAATGGCTAACAAAGGAAAATGGTGAAGAAAAGAGTGATTGACTACTCAAGAGGATAGAACTCTAACACTTGTTATAGATGCCCAAAATCTTTCTAAGAGGAAGATGGCTTCCCAAATCTAAAAATGAGAACAAAACAATACTCGAATGCTTCTTGTTTTTTGCATATAGTGGCCCTTTATTTATAGGAGGATGGAAATATTTTTCTTAACTGGTTCCAAATATGAATGGGAGGCCCTTAGACGTGTGTTTCATCCTTTTCAGTGATCCCAAGGTGAAATTTGGGGGCGATTTTGGGTATGGGGGAGATCCCCTTCATCCCAAAAGTGGTTGAGGCCCGACCATACTCATCAATGTGTCGTTTTTGCATCTGCACAAGTCTTTCGACTATCATTCATGCACTGTGTGCATCATACACCATTTAATCCCGTGTGGATGTGTGTGCGCTACTTTGGTTGAATGTGTGTGGATTTCCATAACCACTTTTACATAGTTTTATGATTATCTTTCCAAACTGAGTGTAATCCTTCCATGCATATTAACAGTATAATGTGTTTGTGTTAATTGTTTCTTCATCCATTGTATGTATTTGTAGTGAGCCATTTTTTGATGATAACAATGACACAACTGATCTAGTTTAGGTAATTTCCAGCCCGCCCACATCATGCAAACTTTTAATCTGCACCATGTTCATCCATTAATCCTTGTACTTTCTAATCATATCTCTCGTCCAGTCAAGTTTAATTGATGTCTCAAGACAACGTGGGCATAATAATCCCACAACGTACATTTTTAGCCCCCTAGATGGCACAATTGATGTCTTGAAACAATGTGGGCATAATAATCCCGCGACAGCCATTTTTAGCCACTTAGCTCGCATAATTAAATCCCAAGGTGCCAACCGCACCCATGAAATGAATACAACGTTGTAGCATCAACGATCTTTCCTGGATACAAGTGGTTTTAGCCAGTATTGTGGACCGCAGAAAAGGTTTTTTGTCACAAATTGTCAAATATGAGTTGGAAGTTCGACAAATAACAACCCGCATCGTAAGTCTGACGAATGTTAGGGAACCAAGAAAAAATATAGTGAATTTTTTAGAATTAGTGAGTAATATCCAATGGTAAGTTCAATTTTGTTCATAACATCAAAACACCCCATTGGACTTCAAAACCATATGTAGTAGTGAATACATAGATACTATGATTTGATTCATAGTGTTTCAAACCAAGATTTAGGAAAAAATGGTTATTTTCATACCATGCCCTAGGGGCCTAATTCAAACCATACAATGATTTCTTTAGCTGACACACAAGACTACCATCCTTCTAAAAATTGGGGTGTTGTTCCATATAAATTTATTTAGTGAGATCACCATGTAGAAACAAACTTTTGACATCAAATTGATGTACCTTCCTTCCAATGTGAGCAACAAGTGAAAGAATTTGTCAAACATAATTCATCTTTGCAACTAGGGAAAATATCTTATTGCAGTCAATGCCTTCTTACTAAGAAAATCCCTTACCTACCAAACAAGCCTTATGTCTTTTGACAATGCCTTCACATATGAATTTGGTCACTACATTCTTTCCTTCAGTTGAGGAGCTAAATCCCATGTGTCATTCTTCATCAAAGAATGATACTCATAAGCCATGGCATTCTCCCAGTTAAGTTGATCATGTGCATATGCATGTGTCTATGATCACATGTCTCTAGCACATGTACCATTATATCAACACGACCATGTTGTTACTGAATTCTAGTTTTTCTTGAGTCATTGATATCTCTTGCGTCAACTCCAACAAATTAAATTGTCTTGATCACTCATCTAATAATACAAATCCCCTTTGTTGAAGGAATTTTTGTTCCAAGATCATAATTTCAATACAGGGGTTCCAAATCTTGTAATGGATTCTAATGTGGAAGGTGGATTGTAGGTCAATTTATCCAAATATGTTGATGACCAATTGAGGTTCATGTGAAGTAGTCAATCAATCCACATAATTTCCAAACAGATCATTGCTCAACAAGTCTAGAGAGGATTTCAGTGGAGTGATATCGGAGGTCTTTTACTCAAATACAACATATCTTTTGTAGATAGGATCTTATTTGGCATGGTCAAACAACATGTATGCCTTTGACTCTTTAGAGTAGTCCATCAGGATACAAGCATGAATATTCACAACTAGTTTCTTCCTTATATCATCTGGAATATGAGCCCACACTATGCATCCTAAGTTTCTAAGATGTTCAACTGAGGGTTTTATTCCAATTCCTTTTTTGATTGAATCACATTCCATACAAATTCAGTTAGAAATAGATTTAACAAATAGACTAATCAATAGGCACATTCTACCAAAACTTAATAAATAAATGTTTGGCTTGAAGCAAACAATATGACATATCTACCAAAGTCTATTTTTTTCTTTCAAAAATGCCATTCTATTGAGGTGTGTAAGGTATAGACCTTTTCCAAGAGATATTGTTATATGAGAAGCACTTTTCAAAATTCTTTCCTATATATTCTCCTCCATTGTCTAATCTTAATCATTTCACAAATCGACCACATTATTTTTCAGCTAAAGCCATAAATTCCTTGAAATTTTCATATACATGACTCTCTTATTATTCAATAAATATACCTAGGTATGTAACCATGTTGTGTTTCATCATCATTTTCAAGATTTAGAAATTCAAATGTTTAGTTTATTTAAGATCAAGTTTTCTTCAATTGTCATTGTGAGATATGAGTGTAGCTAATCCTGGGCCTTTCTTTAGGAAGTCACAAAAATTATATATTTTATCCCTCAGATCAAGGCAACCTTCAGAGAAAACAACAAAATTGTTGTGCATATCCTTCACAAAAATACGATTTGGCCAAAACTCTATGTTCTTGCTAGTCTAAGTTAGTTGGGGTATAAACACCAAATTGGCACACAAGTTAGATACATGACACACATCAACAATCACACCATTATAACATTCAATCTCTTCAAAATCAACAATGATAAGTGCAAAATCATCTTCTACACATATTTCTTTTTATGTAGATTCTTTTAATGAATAAAAGAGAGAAACATATTTAGCAGTATGAAGTGTGCAACTAGAGTCAACTATCCATTCACTATGAGAAGTATGAGCATGTGAGGCTTGTGAGGAACTAACATAAAATGTATATTTATCTACCTTAACGTATTTGTGTTGAGATGCATAACTCACCCTTTGTAATAATCTCCCAAGCAAGAATAAAATCATCGTCGAATCCTAGTTTTTCCATTTGGGTTTCCAGGGTAAAAAATCTATGTTTCTATGGTGCATTTAAATTCTCAATGGTTGATGAATTGTTGTGACTAAGTTTTATCTTCTAGTAATTGAATGTAATTTCCATCATCAATTCATTTATTTATTCACTACAATACTGAAATTCATTGCCTTGTTCGTTGGTGTGTTATGTTGGTGCTTAGTTATAGTTTATTATTATTATTAATGTCATCGGTTTATGTTTAACTAAAGATGCAACCCAAATCTATTTTTTTATCATTGGGTTATTTTATTAAAAAGCTAAAATGCTAAGTTTGTTTAATTGATTATTGATTGCCTCAATTGGAGAAGTGAGAATACAACATTGATCTTGACTATTGAATTAAGGCTTACTATTTCCAATTCAGTTGTTTTGGACTCATCTTTAATGGATGATAGTGCCCATATACCCATAACATTGAAATTGTTTACGTTGAAAGTGGATTTGATTGTTGGGTTGATATATTTGTTTGAGCATTGCATGGGACCTTTGATATAGCTCAATTGACCTCTTAATTGAATCATTGGCTACACCCATATCTCTATTGCATCTTTAATTGAATTCATTAATAAGAATATATATATTCCCAACCAAAATATCATATAGGTCAATGTATGTTGATCTCACCATTGGAGGCATAATGAACGAGGAATTGGTTGAAATTTTGGAGGAAGGAGAGGATCTCATCCTAAAGTAAATCTTCAGTACCAAGGACAAGTTGATTGAGATATAGAAAAGGACAAGAGCATTCAATGAAGAAATCAAAGAAGGTCAAAGGAGGGACATAACTCAAGTCCAAACATGAGGAAATTAAAATTTGTTTGAGGGAGGAGTAGCAATACATGGTCTGGTACCAAGTATTGACTAATACTTTAATCACACTAGGGAAAAGTATGGTACAACATTCAATCACAATAGGGATAATCCTTTTTGACTTGGTTTAGACATCATACCTCATACAACAACCATATCAATGTTGGGAGCCATCACCATGAAGGCATTATTCTTCTTTCATTATCATCCATTATCCCCTTATGTGGAGAAACCATGCCCATATTCTAAGGCCCACTTTTCTAGGGAGTCATGGAGCCCTACCCCTAGCATTGAGTGACCTTGGTAAATATGAAGTGTATACATGAAGAGGTCTTTTAGTTTATAGAAGAAGTCTATTGACTGCAAGAATATCTCTCTCTTTCTAGAGAGAGGAGGTTAATCCTTTAGAGGATGAATACCATCTCCATTAGTAGTTGTATTTAAAAACTATAACGATTTTTTTACATGGAAAAAAATCATAATTTATATTCACAGTGAAATAAAAATACATTTTTCATAAGTTTGTGCTTAGCTTGATTTCCCCCATTGTCCATCAAGACTTTCCTGAATGGAAACATTTGAAACCTTACTATATATGGCCACATTTATTTTTTTTATAAACATGTACATACCTAATTTTTATGCTAATTTTTTTATTTAGACTAGTAAAAAAGAAAACAATACTACAACGATATGTGATATCCAAAAAACATATCCTCATACTAAAGGACTTCTCATAGATTTTGTCTAGTCTCGTCGACTATGTCTGATGAATACTCCACCAAAAGAATTTCTCCCTCGGGCATCCTTAAACCTTATTTTGACAATGTATTGACACATACTAAGCCTCTGCCTCGGCTAGAGTCTCTAACCTCCCGATCTTAACGGATCATTCTAATTTCACCTTCGAGCTGGAGTGGCTCTTTTGATTCCTCACTGGAATCTCTCTTAAAATCCCGGTCCACAGGTCCTTCCTTTTCCCATGTCATGGCTTCTGCACATACCTGATCTCTCCCCGACAGAAATTTCGGGTTTCAGGGTTTTCTGATTCCCGTTGTCGAGAACCTCAGTCTTCTCGATCTTCCGATATCCGATATGTCGATTTGTCAAAACATATTTAACTTCACTTAGCCCCCTGGGATATACCTTTGGTCCACACGACCTTCCCTTATATGACCGCAGTCCTTTTCAGGTTTTCACAACTCAAGCGCCCGACCTCTTGGTCTCTCGACTCCCGAAGTGTCGATTCTCGAAGTGCCGAAATGACCTTGCCTTTCGGGATTTTTTTCCCGAAACCCTAGATTGTTGCCACACGTCCCCTCAAGGAGGATGGTCCTCGTCGCTTCGCGATTTTAGGAAATCAAATGCCTATGGATTCTTTCCCTCGGAACTCCCGAAGTTATGATATCCAACCTCCTATATGATGAAATGACGTCAGTTGGCCCCAAAATGGAGCTTTCCACCTTGTCGGGATTTCAGACTTCGTGTTTCTGAAATGTGCGTGCTTCTTGTTTCCAGGATTCATGAAACGCCGAACCCCGATAAGCCGATGGACTTTTCTATCGGGATTTTCCTCGAACTCAAGGATTTTCACCATGTGTCCTCCTATGATGGACGGTCCCCAATATTTCACGATTTTACGATTTCAAATGCTCCGGATGTCTCGTCTTCAGGATTCGAGAAATGCCAAATCCCAATATGTCAATGGCTCCCGATCTCCGCCACATGTCCCAACCGATGGACAACTCAGATCTTTTTTGGGGTTTTCATCATGGAGTGACCTGATCTCTTTCCCTCGAGACTTCTGATATCCCGAATTCCGAAGTCCCAATATCCCGACACCTTTCAGGACTTTCACTCTGCTTGCGAGGGTTGAAACCCCATGCAAATCCTGTCAGATCCTACGACTGATAGGTATCTAAGTGAGGGTCGACGGCTCACGATCTCCTGAGATTGAAACTGGGGAAACAGTCATAACCCCCTTGCTTCTCTATCAGATCGGACGGCTGGCAGGACTTCGCAAATTCTCTACGGAGAATTTCAATCGTTCGTCTCTTCCCTTGAGAACCTCCATGAAATTTAAATAAAATATTTCTTTGCGTGGAACTTTTCCCCCTGCAGCACGATGTCACCGCACCTCCTTTATATTCTTCAAGGCACTTAACCTCTTGCTTCCCTTCGACAACTTCGAAGGTTCGAACCCTTTTGAGGGTTTTCCCGACTTCAAGTCTTTCAAAAAAACTCCTGCTAGCACTCCTTGCGGCAGACCTTCAAACACTTTCAAGTGTTGAACTCCTTTCGACTCTGCGCACTCCCTGCAACAGTAGTCTCTCAACAATTCATTCAGGTTACAAGCCCCTGAAGCTTCACTCGGCCTGCGCACACTCTACACGGCTCGTGTGCCTAACTGCGCCTTTGAGGAAATGAGGACAAAAGATATCCTATCTGAGCTTTCAGAGACAAACCCCTGAACCCTTTGTCAACACACTCCTTGCAGACAATTCAACTGCACTCCTTACAGGAACTCTTGCTCAGACAGAGAAACAATTAAAACTCATTTCCTAACTCTTTCTCTCTCAAACTTCAAACATAACCCTGAAATCATTCATACATAGCATAGAAAGAAAATGTATAACAGAAAGAGTAAAACCATGAACATACCATTCAACATACACATACAAGAAACAAATACAACACCATGAATCTGAATTAAGACTTCTTCTATTAACTCAAATCT
>SNQJ01S0024734.1:21756-34902 GCA_010110895.2 Picea sitchensis | reverse complement strand
AGAAAAATTGAAAAATGTAATATATCATGTAGCTTCCACTGGGAAAGTTTTGACCCCAAAACATTTTGTTTGATGGGCCTCAAAATGGCTCTGAAAGGTTTCAAACTCCAATTTTCCAAACTAGGGCATGCCATTACAATGACCTTGCAAGTTGATTCCCCCAATTTTTTCCACTATGAAAGAATCAAGATAGATGACAAATAATATAATGATACAATCTGGATCATTTATCAACATTACAAACCTCAAATTAATGGGTGGAATACCATCGTTATTTCTCTAAACATCATTACTACTTGTGTAACATTGCATTTGAATCAAAATGAGGTAACATGCCATATTTTAGGATATTCTTAGAATCCATGTTCTTTTACTAAAATATGAATGGATATAAGAAGATTTGATTAATAGAATATGTCTCATGACATTAATTTCAAGAGGAAAAATGAGTAACACTTGTGAAACTAACAATGAAGTAGGAGAAAAAAAAAATTAATGGAAATTCAAGCATAAAAAGGAGACTCCTTCAAGTTCCAACATATTTACCAATAACATGTTTATGAGGATTGTTATATTGCTTGGAATTACAAATGAAATCACATTAAACTTTTGTTTATACTTCACTTAAACAAATTGAAGTTGAAGAAAAAACTCAAAATATACCACATATGTATTCTAGTTAGTATAATGGTAAGAAAATATAGAATATCAAGTTGGAGGGTGTCTTAATTGCTAGTTACAATAGAGTTTGGTAACCTCGAGGGATACCTTCGGTAGATGGTCTGACCAATTGAGCTAACCCTTGGAGATTATATGTAATAAATTACACCATTGAGTTGAAAATGTTGTTAATCATTTACAACATCTAATCAAGAAGTTGATATATATTCCCAACCAAAATATCATACAAGTCAATCTATGTTGATCTCACCATTGGAGGCACAATGGAGGAGAAAGGAGAAGAGCTCATCCTAAATTCAATCCTTAGTACCAAGGACAAGTTGATTCATATATGAAAAGGTACAAGATAATTCAAAGAATAAATCAAAGAAGGTTAGAGGATGGACATCACTCAAGTGGAAACATTAGGAAATTGAATTTTGCTTGAGGTAGCAATAGCAGTGTGAGGCGTGGTACCAAGTCTTAATGATGTCTTGGGTGGAAATATTTTATCTTTCACCAAGGGGTCAATATTGAAGAATATTGGAGGGCACAAAATATATTCTAGTAGAGGAAAGTTATGCAGTGAAGGGATTGAGTAGGAGAGTTCATCTAATCCATTGGAGGAAGTGGTGGCTTTGAGTAGCAAAGAATTTTTGGAAAATTTCCAAAGTCTTGGTCGATGCCTGAGACTTCTTTTAGCAGCATAACTAATAGGATTAGTATGGATTGAAGAGAAGCAAAAAGATCAAATTTCAAGGAATAAAAACAAAAGGATAAAAAGGTGTGTTATACTATACCTGCACTAGGGAAGTTGGCATTCAAATTGGATGAGGGTATGGGGGAAATCATGAACCTAATGAAAAAATGTTAGTAGGGAAATTCATCGGAAGCAGACATCAGAAGGATCTATGAGAATATGGTTGGATATTTATCAAAGAAGTCTTCTTGGATATGTTTCCAAATATCATATCTTGTTAGGGGCTAGCTACTATTTGTGTTCAAATTAGAGGTTGATCTAGAGAAGGTGGAATCACATAAATGTTAGAGGAGCCATGTATTCCTTAACCCACATGGATGGAAATTGGGTTTTAACTCTAGAGGAGAGACATCACATTTGTAATTCGTCTAGGTGCAATTACCTGGGATTCTAATGGAATTGTATACAAGCCTTGAATATTCTAGGAAATGGGGAAAATGTTAGATTTAGATGACGATTTGTTCACCAAAGTGGAAAAAAGAGTGGTGAGTATTCTAGTGGAAATGGACTTGTGTGGCAATTTGTTGCAAAAGTTAGAAATTTCATGGGGTAAGTGGAATTTTACCCAATGATTGATTATTAGGATATTTCATTCAAGTGTTTGAACTATCATGAAGTCAGTAACGTATGGAAGAAATATAGTTTGGCAAGGAAACAAATATTGAGAGAGAAAAGGAAACCTTTGAATGAGGTAGATACCATAATACATATTGTAGGATCCAAATTAGAAAAGGAATATGAAGTTTGGATTAAAGTATCAAAGGAAGTATAAGCTAAACGGGATAAGGTTTAGAAGTTTATGGAGGAATCCAACAGTGAGGGAATAAAGTTAGAAGGAGGGCATATCAATTCAAACATCAAGAGGTCAAAATGGGGCTTTGGGAAAAGGCATGCAAAATGATAAGTTTCTCAATAACTCCCAGCCCTCTTTGAAGTTTGTTTTAGAAGGAGAAGCATATTCACTAGTACATTTGCCTCATTTTTCGACATCATTTTGATGCCCTTCCAATGACCACCCATCGAGATTCTGACAAACCCCCTCTCCAGTTATTAATCGAACCCCTTTTTTCATAATATAAACAGACAAAAAAGTATGTCGGATATTCGATGCAATAGACTACCATGTGGCAACTGTGCACAAATTTTACAAAACAGATGTTCATCACACAGAATCGTCACCATTACGCCCATCATACAGTGGTGGTATTGCGACACATTGATTTGCCACATATAATTTTCCAAGAAATCATTTTACCAATGGAGGCAATCATTAGTGAGGCATAGGCACGTGTAAGTACCATCAAAAATCTGACATAGACGCCATCCAAACTGTGACTTTATGTTCGGCAGCCTACATCGACATGGTGATGCTCTACATTGCACATTATGTCAGTGATCCAATAATATGGTGCAACATATTTGTCAAAGGCGCAAAACATGAGAGATCCAAGTCCAATTAGGAATGGGATGGGAATACGTCGGAAGTCCAATGCTCGTACAATAAATTTATAAAAAAAAAAAAATGCATTGGATATAGGGAGCACGTTAAGCGAGATGTAGATGACAATGATTTCGATATATGATGATATAGATAATTAGGATTATTGTTTCTATTGTTGCATAAAACCCTAATTCAATCTTGTTAGGGCCTAAATAACTAAAAATGCACAATCACGCTTAAGAGATACATGTTTTTCTTTTAAATTGTAACAATATATGCCCTTGTGTAGAAATGCATGTCAGGCTTCACTAAAATGTACGCATAGATCTTAACACACCTGAAATTTGAGTGGTTCAAGTTTATGAGGGTGTCTTAAATAATTTTACACCTGTCTACATATTTATATTTTCATTTGCAAACAAAAAAGTGGTTGTTGTGTAAAAGGGGAAAATTCTACCTTGTAAATTGAGAGACCAAAACAACAAAAAGTGACCTAATGGAAATGCACGCCCAGCTTCTATATAGATCCAAATTTAGTTATCTAAGTTTTGGGTTGAATTTAATAACATTTTGAATCTATATATATCATACGGAGTGCATTTTAAAATGACTAAGGACCTCTACCTTGAACCAATATTCCACACTTTTTGTAAAATGGAGGGTAAAATCGTCTTACTGTAAAATGCATGCCTAAGACTCATATGACCTCCAAATTGAGTGGTTAAAATTGTGGAGTTTGGATTTTATCATTTTACATCTACTAATACTTTATTTATGTATTTTGAAACCAAAAACCATATATTGTACATAAACGCTAAAATTTTCCTTGTAAATGTAATAAAAAGCATAAAAATACATGAAAATAGGGCATGATGAGAAATGCACTCCCTAGGAAGAAAAATCCATGTATGGTGTTTTTAATTTACAAGTTACAAGTTACAGGACTATGTATTTGTTGTAAACCCTAAAGAATGCATACTAGGGTAATTTGTGCCAAGAATTTAGTAAAGGGTTGAAATATACATGAATCTTTGGCAACTATGCACACACACTAACTAAAATGGAAAAATTAGTACTAACTACCTAGGTCCATGAGCTCGATGAGGAAGGAGCATGTACAACCACATCACACATAGGCTAGTTGTTAATTGCATTTCCATTGTGAAGACCTACTGAAATTATAAGAAAATACAAGGTTATATTACTGAATATTAATAATTAAATAAACAAATAGATAAATCAACATGTACGAGATGTAGAAAGACTAAAATGCAATACATGAATGAGAAAAATACATGTTTTGCATTTAAACTGAAATTTTGTATTTGTGCATAAATGCATGCCAGACTTCACAAAATGCACGTTGAGGTCTTTACACACCTGCAATTTGAATGTTTTAAGTTTATGAGGGTGTTTTACATAATTTTACACATGTCTACATATTTATATTTTCATTTTCAAACATAAAAGTAGTTGTTGTATAAAAGAGGCAAAGTCTACCTTCTAAATTGAGAGACCAAAACAATAGAAATTGACCTAATGTAAATGCACACCCATACTTCTATATAACTCCAAATTTAGTGATCTAAGGTTTGGGGTGAAGTTAATAACATTCTGAATCTATATATTTCATCCGGAATGCATTTTAAAAAGACTGAGGACTTCTACCTTGAACCAAGTTTCAATACATTTTTTAAAATGGAAGGTAAAACCATCTTATTGTAAAATGCATGCTTAAGACTCATATGACCTCCAAATTGACTTGTTCAAATTGTGGAGTTTGTATTTTATCATTTTACATATATTCATACTTTAGTTGTGCATTTTGAAACCTAAAAGCCTCTAGTGTGCGTAAAGGCTAAAAGTTGCCTTGTAAATGCAAAAACAAATGCATAAAGGGAAAATGCATAAAAATGCATGAAAATAGAGCATGAAGACAAATGCATGTATGATATTATTAATTTACAAGTTACAAGTTACAAAATTTTGGATTTTTTGTAAACCCTACAGAATGCATACTAGGGTGATTTGTGCCCATAATTTAGTAAAGGGTTGAAATACACATGAATCTTTGGCAATTATGTACACACACTAACTAAAATGGAAAAATTAGTACTAACTACATGCGTCCATGAGCTCAATTAGAAAGGAGCTTGTACAAACACATCACACATAGGCTAGTTGTTACTTGCATTTCCATTGTGAAGACCTACAGAAATCATCAGAGAATACACACTTATATGACTGAATAATAAACAAGCAGACATATCAATATGTACTAGACTCTAGAAAGACTAAAATGGAATACTTGAATGAGATTCTCTTGGTTTTGAGAATAATTTATTCTCTAATGAATAGGGCCAACCACGTGAATTTGGAAACTCATTTGGCCCCTTCCCCCCCCTCCATTGTGTCACTCTCAATTCCTCATACCCAAACTATCTACTAGAAAGTAATTGAAAGTGGCATAGTACGATTCATGTATAAAAAGTAGCAAAACAAAATTTAAAGGTAAATAAAAGGAAGAGTGTGTATACAGATATGTGGTTTTGTACATACAAAACATATAACATTCACCCATAAGAAGGTAGAAACAAATACTATACATGTGATAAACAACCTTTTTAAAAGATGACGGTTACCTCATTTCAAAGAAAAATAAATGTCATTATTTATTCCATAAACATCCTAATATGTCATTCTTTATTATATAGAAATGTCATTCTTTAGTCCATAAATTCTTTGTATGCCATTATAATGATGAACCATGGAGCCAAGAAGGAAAAGTGACGATGAAATACCCAACAAGTGAATATTTGTTTTTAAAACCAAGTCATTGTTTGCATTTCCCTTATAGAACAGAGTATATGCATGTATAGAATAGAGTACAGGCATGTATAGAACAGAGTATAAAACATAGTACACTTGGAAAAAAATCCTAACAAGGAATGAGCTTGGATAGTTCAAAGCGTTTTTTCTTCGGGTTTTAACCATTTTTCTGGAAGCTATATCTGTTGGAAGATTGGTTGTTTTCATTGATGTCAACCCTAGTCATGGGTTTTGGACCGCAAGATTGATGAAGGTATTTAGACATGAAGGAAAATGCACATGTAGATACAACACCCATGGATGGATAGTATACATCATTATGTTTCCGGTGGTATGTGGCACGTCACGTGGATCCTCATGGTTGAGAAGAAATGAATTTTTGAAGATGACAAAGTGAATTTAAGAAGGAAGTACATGTAGGCCCTGAAGATAATTAAAGAAAATAATTACAAAATAAGAAAGTGTCAGGTCGGCCCTAATGTTAAAAGGAAGTTACATAAATGGTATAAATAAACATCATTATACATTCATTTGATACAAGTCGAATTTCATAGGTAATAAGAAAAAAAGAAGGCCGGATTTCAAGGGAGGATGAAGTCTTTTGGTGATGTGTTCTAAGGTATGTTATTTTCAGGTCATCTTACCATTTTTCTATAACTTTTTATCTAGAACGATTCATATGATAGGTGAAATCATATAGTGTGAGAATACATATCAGAAATTTTTACCAGAGGTAAAATTTCATCTCTTGATTCTCTATAATTATGGAGATACACTAAATGGAGAGATAGGGTTTGTGACCAGTCCACAGAGCTAGTCAATAAATGGAGTGTTTACAGGTAGAGCAGTCCTTCTTCATCAAAAGAAAATCCAAATGGAAGTGGGAAAAATTTCCATTTGGAAATGATGCCAGTGTAGTTTCTTGTGTAGAAGTTTCAAAATCAGATGTTAATTATTGGGCGCGGGGCATTACATTGCAAGTTCGGTCTCCTAAATGAACCATAATTGAATAAAAGTCTACATTCTTTCTATAACCTATTTTTAGGAAGGATTCAAGGAGTGAAAAGTGGGAGGGAGTTATAGAGAAAATACATTGAGTAATATTATCCTATGGATAATATTACTCAATAGGTGAAAATTGCAGAGGGTAAGAAGAAGTCTCAGGAAGCATTATGGGGTTCTATGTGATGATTGTTTGATGGTGATGATTTAATGTAAAAGTTTATTATCTCTCATATATTCTTACTTGGGTGGAAGGAGGTGGGATGGAGAGTTAAAACTCTCTCTTAATATTGGAGAATTTTATCTTCCCCACCTCTGTAGAGTTTATCCCTCAGCATTTAGAGTAGCAGCTACCTTTGGAAGTCATTACTTCCATGAACAATAACTATTGATTATTTCTCATATATTGTGCATGGTGTACATTGTGGTGTATTGGGTGCCAACTCTTACATACTATTGTTCATTTCTCATTGGAGTTCTATAGTTGAATGGTTTTAAGTATAAGTTGAAAATGTTTTTTTTTTTTTTTTAAATTTTGCTTGATATTGATTCACCCCCTCTGATCCAACAATTGGTGTCAGTGGGTTACCTTAAAATTTCAGTACAGTTTAACCTTTGGAAGGAAGATCCTAAGAAGAAATGGAAGACAAAAGATTCCAAATGGGGGATTCCACCATTTGATGGAAACAATTTTGAATACTGGAGAAATAGAATGGAAACTTACTTGAAAGCTCTTAGAGTGAGATGTTTGGTTCTAGGTTGCTTGGGATCCTGATGCTTTGAAGAAACCAAATCTTTGCATTTCGGAAGAAGAAAAAGGAACAATGAAATTGTCAATGAATTACCATCCTAGATGGATTGACAGAGTCAATGAAATCCAAGGTGGGATCATTATGATGCATCAAAAAGATATTTAGGACAAGCTACAAGACCTTTATGCTTGAGAACCACAGAGAAGAAGAGAAAGAAAGAGAAAGAAGTTGAAGAAAATTACAACATCTGAGATTTCAAAGAGAAAATAGAGGTCATTTCTTTTACTTTAATTGTGAAGAAGTACAGAGTCATGTTGAAATTGAATGTCCTCATAAGGATTGAAAGAAATGACACTAAGAAGAAAATTTCAATGAAGAAGAACAAAATCATGAAGAGAAAAAATTATTTATTCAACAAGAGAAGATGATAATCTTAAAAATTAAAACATGTTGAGATTGAAAATAACAAACTCAAAGACACACAAAGAAAACTAAAAGAAGGAAATTAGGTGGGTGGTTGTGAAAAGAGGAAGCGGAGGTTATGGCTGTGAAACAATTAGAGATATTTTGAAAACTAAGAGAGAGGAAACCATTTCCTTAGAAAACTCTACTTTCGAAGAGAAAGAGGAATAGGAGAAGTAAAGAATGTCAAATGATGAAGAAAGAAAGAAGATTGTAGAAAATTAAGACAGAGAGTTGTCTCATTGAAGGAAGGAAAGCAAGAAACTCACAGAATTACTTAAAGACTTAACACATCTTGGATGCATGGGTGGAAACTTCATACAAAGAGATGCAAATACCAATAAGAAGGTTGAAAAAAGAGCTACACCACCTGGAGACAATTGAGAAGTGGAACAGGATACTGGAAAGAATGAATGATTACAAAGAGATGAATATCAAGGAAAGAGATCCTACAACCAGGAATCAAAGGAAACTTCGAGGTAGGTATAGAGGAAGCTACAAAAGAATAGATCATGAACCCAGATGGACTACATCACCAAAGTCCCTGCTCAAGGTATTAAAATTTATTTCTTGGTCATTATTTATACTTGCAAAAATTTTTGGACATAAGGCAATTAATTTGAGAATCAATGAAAGGAACACATCACATGAAACATTAATGAATTGTAAAATAAAGGATATGGAAATAATCATGGATTTGTCAACATAGTTATAATTCATTTTCCCCATTGTGGGACAAAATATTGCATGCTACAAATGTAATTATCTTGAGTCTAAAGCAAGTTACAGATATATGAATGAGAGATGTCTGTACCAACCCGCGATTATGGAGGAAAGGGATTCAAAACAATGAAGATTGTCAAATGGCATTGACTTGACTGAAGAATGTAAAGAAGAAGATGGAATGGGTACATAAGGCTGATAGCATTTTCTTCCGCATGACCGAGGATCAAACAAATTCATCGACTTAGAAGGGTGTAGTGTTGCATGTGGAGATGAGCTCATCTACCAAAATACTTGGAAGGTGTAGTAGAACTTGGAAAAAATGCGCCAAAAGCAAAGAATGTTCTATTGGTTGAAGACTTGAATCATAATCTACTGGAGTGTTAGTAAAATGTGATCAAGGATACACTCTGCAGATTTGACTCAAGAAAATGTAAAATCAGAGAAAAACTGGGGAATATTGGTTGCAAGCGCAAAAGAAGACCGAGAACAACATATACATCCCTAGACATGAATAGAAGACAAAAGCTGACACAAAAGGATTCAAGAGAAAAGTCCAAAGAGACCAAAAGTAAGGTTAAGAAGAGTGTGTAGGTGCCACATGTTTAGGGAGACAGCTAAAGAAGGTTGCCATTAAACTCATGGAGAATCCATACCTTCCATTGTGTGATCAAGGGGGAGAGAAATTGGGATCATGATGATGAGGGAGGCATGAGTGTTGCCATCCAGCGACAAAGGTGTTGGAAGATTGGTTGTTATCATTGATATCAACACTAGTCATTGGTTTTGTATGCATAAGATTGATAGAAGGTATTTGGACATGAAGGAAAATGCATGCAGATACAACATCCATGGATGGATAATGTATCATTTATTTAAGTGGTATGTATGTACGCGTCAATGATTCCTCATGATTGAGGAGATATGAATTTTTAAAGATGACAAAATTAAAGATTGAAGAAGGGAAGTATGTAGTCCGAGATAATTAAATGAAAGAAATTTCAAAATAAAGAAAAGTGTCGAGATTGACCCCTAATGTTAAAAAGGTGACATAAATGGTATAAATAAAACATCATTATACATTCATTTTTGACTGAGTCAAATTTAGAGGAAGTAATAAGTAAAGAAGGACAGATTTCAGAGGATGAAGTCTTTTTGGTGATGTGTTCTAAGATTATGTTGTTATTTTGGTCATCTTACCATTTTTGCTATAACTTTTTCTAGAATGATTAAGATGACCTGAAAATCGCTATGATATTACGATAATACATATCAAGGTACTTTTGGTAAAATTTCAGCTCTTGATTTACTATAATTACGGAGATACTCATCCGAAGAATCAGGGTTTATGACAGATATTGAAACTAGTCAACAAGTGTTCCAGGTAACGAAGTCATAAATTTTTCATTTAGAATCCAAATGAAGTGGGACAAATTTCATTTGGAAGGTATGGACTTTAGTTTCTTTTGTACAAGTTTGAGAATCCGGATGTTGGTATTGGTGGGGCATTCTGAAGAAGTTCAGTCTCCTGGATAGATCATAATTGAATAAAGTCTAACATTATTCCTATAACCTCTTTTTTGGGGAGGATTCAAGGTGAAATTGGAGGAGTTTCAGAAAATACATTGAGTAATGTTATCCTATGGGATCCAATTACTCCAGAGGTGAAAGAATTACAGAATTTGAGAAGTCTCAGGAAGCATTACTTGGTTCTATGTGATGTGTGATTGGTTGATGGTGATGAGATTTGAAATGTAAGTTTATTATCTCTCATATATTCTTGGGTGGAAGGAAGGAAAGTATGGAGAGTTCAGAGCTCTCTCTTGTGTGGAGGATTTTATCTTCCTCTTGGAGGTTTATCACTTCCTTTACATTTTGGAGTTGTAGCTACCTTTGGAGTCATTACTTCCCTTGAACAATAACTATTGATTATTTTATATATTGTGCATGTAGTGTATTGTGGTGTATTGGTGTAACTCTTATACTATTGTTCATTGCTCGTGGATATAGTTGAATGGTTTTAGAGTATAAGTTGAAAAATATTTTAAATTGTGCTTGATGATGATTCACCCCCCTCTCGATTATCAACAATATTATCAATTTCATGTATCCCCTATCATCTATGATGGAATATTTCTCATATATTGTGCATGGTGTATTGTGGTGTATTGGTGTAACTCTTATACTATTGTTCATTGCTCATTGGATATAGTTGAATGGTTTAAGTATAAGTTGAAAAATATTTTAAATTGTACTTGATATTGATTCACCCCCCTCTCAGTATCAACAATATCAAGCTCTGTATATCTATCATATGATGGAATATTAGGAAATAAAGTTTTGATTTTCCATAATAAATGAAAATCGTCTATTAACTTGCAGACAATAGTTTCACCTTTCAAAACACCATCCATAAATTGAAATTTAGTTATATCATCCCTTACTTTTATTAGCATACCTTTGTATGCTTCATGTTGAATAAAATTTGTATTTTCATCCCAACATGAAGCCAATGTCATTTCAACTAAACCCTTATATATTTTCATGAATTGAACTACATTTAATTTGTGGATGTTGAACCAAATTCTTCTTTGTTCATAAATTTGTAGCATCCATAATTATAGAAGTACGAACATTGACACCCAAATCCTTTAACCGATTCCAAGTCTTAGTCTAGTTAAGATTCTCAAGAAGAGATAACATTTTTGTAATAGACTCGGCATTGATATAGAATATAATGGACCCATTTGCAGATACCACAGCCCTTTTCTCAAAAAGATAGGTTTGGGGAATTATGAATTTACCCAAGTTCGACTCCCATATATGTAAATAATCATGCAAATCCCTAAATCTATCATAGGTTAAATTACTTAACTCATAAGGATCAAACTGTGACAAAACAGTTTCAAAACTTTCACAATCACAGTCAATTAGGAATTTTTCATCAGAGGTTAATGGATAACCAGACTAACTACCTTTCTCCATATATCCTTATTTAAAACAATAAGAACATATTTGAAATAAGGAAATGAGAACACTACCCGAACTTATTTGTCGAAGGAGAATTGGATTGCTTTAACTAGAGTCTATTGTACTCGTAACAGAGTTTACCATGTTCATTTACCTTCGGGTTTTATTGTTTTAAGTTTTATTTTAAAAACCTTCAAATTGCATCGACACGACACCTTTTTTATTTGTCTTACATCACGATGCCAGATGTCATCCATTTGCACATTTTGGGGGGTGAGCTAAAGTGGTTTTATAATACGACCTCTGCGTACTGAAATGAATAAGGATATGACATGTTATCAATCGTTAATACAATGGTTTATAATTTAGGCCTCCGACCCCTTTTTATCTAAATGCACTTTCACCAGCCAAAATAAACTAAGAGCGTCGATCTTAGATCTATATTTTTGGTATGATTGTGTATGTTGAATTTTCATTGCAAACCTTGTTTGTTCTTTGTTTCATGTACAAAAATATGGCAAAAAAATGTAGTATACAGATTATCGAACCTAAAGTTAGGACTGAATGACAGGGAAAACTTGATTTGAATTGAACGCAAATAGATCCATTGTAAACCATTTCATATTGAACAAACAACTACATGATTTACATTCTCTATCTACATCACACAACAACAAAACAAGTCATTAGCCCCTAGAATAGCACCGGAATTTAGTTTTTTTGAGTGCATGAATTGGGCTCAATGGTTGGTGCAAAACCCGGTGCCAAATGGCATGTTCAATTGGGTGTCAGAATTAGCATCAGATTTTGCACCTAAAATAGCATCAGATATTAGTGCCTACAGTAGCATCGGATTTAGCACCTAAAATAGCGTTGGATATAGAAGCTACAATAGCGTTGGTTTTAGCGCCTAAAATCATGCCTATAATTGTAGTGTCCAATTTTTCTTCCTTATATCCTTCTATTTTTTCTTCCAATCATGCTTAATATTTTTCTTCTGGTATAGCGTCGAAAATAGCTTCTGGTTTGGCTTCCAAATTTATGCCAAGCTTTGATTCCATTATTATGTCTTTTTTTGCTTCTAAAATACCTTCCATGACTGCATCTTTTGTTGCTTCTAAATTTCTTACATTTTTACTTCATTGTTTGCTACTTGAATTGCTTTTTTTTTTGCTTCCTAGGTAGCACCAAGCTTTGCTTCCAAGATTGCTTTTAGTTTTTCTTCCATTGTTGTTTCCTTTTTTGCTTCCAAAAATGCTTCTTTTTTTTCTTCTGAAGTGCCACCAGGTTTTTCTCCTTAATTGGCACCGAATTTTGCTTCCATAATTGCTTCCTTATTAGCTCCATGGTTTGCTTCCTTTTAGTTACAAGGTTTGCTTCCTTTTTAGCACCAAGTTTTCATTCTTTTTTAGGTCCAGGGTTTGCTTCCTTTTAATGTTGGGACTTGCTTCTTAATTAGCATCAAGTTTTGCTTCTTGTTAAGAAACCAATTTAGCTTCCTACTTAGATCTAGAAATATCTCCAAGTATGGTTTCCAATTTAATGTC
>SNQJ01S0024734.1:6365-20521 GCA_010110895.2 Picea sitchensis | reverse complement strand
ATTTTCAACTAGATAAACTTAGACAACAGTAATCAGTCAAGCAGAGAAAAAGAGAGAAAATGATAATTTGACATAAATAGTGAAAGGAACTTGTGATCTGTATTATGGTAAAAGGTCTCAGTACAATATCAGCATGGTCTAGTGTCCATCCTCGAACCCCCACTTCATCTAAATTTCTTGTCTTTATAGCCTTTAAAAAATATTTCCAGATCCTAAAAAACTGGATCAAATATACTAAAGATAGAAAGTCAAAACCGTTCTCAATAAACTAGGAATATATCCTATTTTAATGGTCAAAAATTTATCCTGATAAGCTTCATAGTCTTGGACAGTTGCACAAGTCTTCATTAGCTGTTAGATGAAGTCGAAAATTCCACTTTGACAGACATGCAGTTATTAGCCAAAAATAGGTGGTTTGCTTGATCTCGTTCACCTTGTTGACACCTTGAAAAACTGAAACAAATCATTGAAATGGATCTTATTAATTATAACCTTCACTTAAAAACCATCCTCATGCCCTTTAGAATGATAAAACTTAGATCTGTGCAAAAATAATGCCATTCTGCCCCTCTCTGTGTTGTTGGTGGCTTGGGAGAAAAATTTATAATGATTAAGCCACTGAAAGCCCTTATTCCGGCTGCTAAAGATGCTCATGTAAACCTGAATAGCCATCGAAAAGGAAGGCTTTGTAAAGCTCCTTCAAAATGATAAAATTCTATTTTCCAAGGCCTCCTGCTACTCGTGGATTTTCATTCAAATTTATTGTTTCCTTTGCTAGATCTTTCAGGCCAGGATGTGCTTTGGGCTTAGCATATTTAGGTGAATATTGTACAGTCTTATATTTGATATTTTCAGCAAGCTTTACAGAAGGCTCTTCGTGCTAATTTCTGGCTCAAATTGAGTCTTTGAATGGGTTGGTTCCTATACATGGCATCTTTGAGAGCTAAGGTGACATTAATTTCACACATGTCCATAGCCAAGCCCAACTATCAGACTCTATTCCAATATGCCAGGATAGAGTCAACCTCATATGGGGCATTTCCCTTATGACCCCCTTTCCTCCATCTTCACAGTCCACTGAATCTTCAACAACAATGTCCACAAGGTCCTTCTCTAATTTGTTTGCAGCTTCCAATACCTGAACACTTTCAGGTGTCAATGTTGTGACTCCTGACAAGAACTACTTCAGTTATCTTCCCTAGCAAGCATGAAGAGTTGCAACAGCCACACCTGCCGCAAAAGGGTGCCACTTTTTCAATATGGCATTGAATTTTTCCTTTTCATTTTTGTAAGATCACCAATGTCCTTTACTAGTATCATAAGAACTGGGGAAGGGTTTTGTTTCTTTTTTAATGATCTCCTTCTTAAATCCACTTGTTCCATCATCTTGACATACATCGGATCCTTGACTGTCTTGGCATCCTTGGCAACCTCAATCAATTGGTTTTATGTTGCTCCAAACAAATCCGTTTCAGTTTGCCCTATATATTTCTTCGATTGGACTTATTGATCCATAATAAAATATGCTTGTCTATTGAAATAAGTCTACATCAAGTTCAGATTTGGTCAACAGCATGTCAGTACTAGGATTACAATAACATAAAATTTTATTCACCATCATGACACAAAATCACAAATGTAACCGCTATTCTGGCATTCTTATCATAGCATAAACCTCTGTCAAGTACACCATCTCATGATCACTATGTTTCTCTATAACATGCTTAGCATAATTAAGAGGACATGTCATAGTTGTGGTCATAATTAGGATCCTTGTGATCTATGATTCAGATCTAGTTCTCTCTATCCCAAAAAAATGAAACCTTGTTGTAACGCATCACTTCCATGCAAATACCACACCTAGTGAAAACGCCATCTTGATTTTTTTGTTGTTATTTTAATGATGATCATAGCAATTTCTTTATTGAAATAGCGCCCATCTTCACCTGTTCGTGGCTTTTGTTTGTGGCCCGCTCCAAAACTGGACTATTCTCAATCACAAGACACTTGTAAAATCGTGTAGCATGATATACCTTAAAATGTGATCTAACACTTGCGTTTTGATGACTTGTGTTTAAATGATGTGTCAATTTTTCACTTAAGTTTGTGGGTCAGATGGAACTTGGAGCGTTGGAGTGAGAACTAGACTTCAGCCTTAAATTTCGATGGATTATATGAAATGGATCTTGACACTTGGTGACTGGTTTGGTGTGTCAAAATGTGACTTAAAATCGTAACTTGGCTTGTAACTTGACCTATCGACTTGGAATATAGACTTTGCATAGGCATTTAAATTGATTAGGTCAATGAACTTGATTTATGGCTTGATCAATGACTTTGGATTTCTTTGGTGTGTTGACACATAACATGACTCATGGCTCCAGCTTTAGTGTAACTAGCATAAAAATGACTTGTGTTTTTAATTCGTGGCTTGGATTTGTTGTCTAGATCGTGGCCTAATGAACATGATATATATTATAATTTAGGAATAGAACACTAGGTTTTAGACTTAGGATACTATATGGTGTGACTTAAGGTCAAGTCACTTTAAAGCACAGACCATTTTTGCTTAGGAATTTTTAGAAATAAAATATTCATTTCATTTCAAAGTATAAAGAAGGCATAAAAACTAGGGTTTAGGAAGCATTGAAAATGCTTTGAAATGCAGGTAGAAGTGATCAAAGAGAACTTTGATGAAGATCTGGAAGTTAAGATACTAACCAGAAAATTTTTGAAATGAACGTATTAAATAAAAGTTGAAAAAACACTCCAAAAATACCAGTGCATTTTTTATCGCTAACATCTAGCTCCAACTGGGATGGAGACCTCCCTGCGAGGTTTCCAAGAACCTAGTAGTTCCAGTCACCTTTAGGATTGGACATGGATTCATCTAGCCTTTATAATTTATCTCATGTAAACATGTAGCCTGTCTGTAACCTGCCTGCAGCCTGCTCTGCTTATTCAACAACAAATAACTAAAAGAGTCTACTTTCTCAGATGAAGAGCTTATTTCCCTATCTACTCCTACTCTAACCATTGTACTGATGCTTAATCAAGTAAACTCATGCTTCCAATGAAGCCATGTCAGAAAATGATTTACTGAACCTGTTCTTGATCTTAACCTAAACAATAATGGAATGCATAGCCAAAAAAAAAGTGGTTTGAACAGATGATAAAGGCAACTTTCATCGCGACAATAATTTAACACATATGCTACTCATAGATTCCAAATAGTTTTCAATAGGTTCATTAAAACCATAAAGGAATACCTCTTTTTGTTGTTGTTCCAACTAAAAGAAACATTGTTGCTCTTTTCCTTCACAGATCTCAATGATGAATACAGACTGCTTGATCTCTGTCTGATAAGAATGCATGATGAACTGTTGATCTTGAATTTTCATCTCATCATATTTCTCTATGTATCTACTGCAATCTTCATGTGTCTGCAAATCAGAAAACTGAGGGTTGTCTTTAGTATCTGTTGTAGATCCAAATCTGGAATTTTGATCTTCACTGCAATTTCGATCAACAGATTTATAACTAGTATCAACCACATCATGCACACATTTATGATCATCTCTCTGCTGAAAAGAAGAACTAGATGAAATTATAGTAGACAACAAGCCTTTACAAATATCAAAATCTTCTTCCTTATCATTGTATTGGTCAAATATAGGAGAATCAAGATAAGATCCTAATGATAGAGATGAAGCTTCTTGTATAGAAGTATCGGTAATAAAATCTTGAAACAGATTTGGAAAAATACCACCTTGTTCCTCATGGTCACCGCAACTTCTCTTGATCTGCAAATACGGAAACTGTATGCTATCCTCAGTATCTACTGCAGATTCAAAACTTTCACCTGTTGATCTGTCAATCTGCTCATCATCTTTAAATTTTTCAAAAGAAATAGTTTGATCTTCATGACAACCATCTAAAATAGATGCATTAAGTATTAATGTCAAAAGCATCACCATGGTTTTCATAATGTGGATCAACAATCCCTTGATCATGATGAGAGGTATCTTCTGCTGCAACAAAATCTTCATGAATGTTTATTTCTTTATTCAATAAATTGAATTCATGATGGCATTCGGGATATAGAAGATCAGTTGGAAATTTGTCTTTACAAAACACATGAAAAGAAGCATGATAATCTGCCAAAGAGATGATACTTTCATTTGGAAGAGACTGGCACCATTCACGAGTAATTCCCTCTAATGAAAAATTGAAAATCTTAATTTGAACATACTCATGTACAATTTCAGGATTAATGGAATAAAGTCATTGAAAATCTAACAAGTGTTAATTTGGAACTTCCCACTCTTCTCTCGAAATCTGGGAGGCTACCTTCCCGTTATCATCTCACCACTAGATGCTTGGATGAGTGTAACCAGAGATATTTGAGAAATTGCAAAATGTATACCTCTTGCTCTTTTCATACCGGTGGAGTCAGCAACAAATTCTGAACAATGGAGTCATGCTTGAATGTCCTTCATGGAGTCTCGGATAGATGATTTAACCAAGATAATGTACAGTCCATATCTGTCATCAAGTTTGGATCTATGTCGTCTCCCAAGGTAGTTGAGCTTCGATCTCCTCTCTCCGGTAATGATGCCAATTTGTTATCTCTCGAGGAGTCCTTCTCAAGTTGTAGCTTGAAGAAGCTTGGTAACTTCAAATGTGTTTTGGTTTTATGTGTTTATTGGATCAAATGGGATACTAGATAATTGACTTACTCTCAACACATTCAAATACATAACCAGATGAGAAAACGCTTTCAAGAATTAAATATCAGACAAGAAGTTGAACTAGTGGGTGAAGAAAGACTATACTTATCAACCAGAACACATGTGTGATAGGATGAATAAAGATACTACAGATTACTATTAAATCGTTGTTTATGAAGGTTGTTAGCGAGATGAAAGTCATTTTGCAACTAGATAAACTTGAATAGCGTGTCGATCAAGCACAAAAGAGAAAATGATGTCGACATAAGCGATGAGAGGAACTTGTGATTTGTATTATATGTAAAAGGTATCAATACAATATCATCATGGTCTAGTGTCCATCCTCGAAACCCACTTCATATGAAGTTCTTGGATTTATAGCCTTTACAAAATATTTCGGATCATTTGGATCAAATTTGCTAAAGATAGAAATTCAAAACCGTTCTCAATAAACTAGGAATAGATCCTATTTTAATGGTCAAAACTTTATCCTGATAATATTCATAGTCTTGGACAGCTACATAAGTCTTCATTAGCTGTTGGATGAATTCGAAAATGCCACTTTGACAGACATGCAGTTTTTAGACAAAACTAGGTGGTTTGCTTGATCTCGTTCACCTAGCTGGCGCCTTGCAAAACTGAAACAGATCATTGAAACATATCTTCTTAATTATAACCTTCACTTAAAACCATCCTCATTAGCCCTTTAGAATGATGAAACTTAGATGCATTGCAAAAGAATGTCATTATGCGAATCTCTGCATTGCTTTAGACGGGAAAATTTAGAATGGATTAAACCCTTAGAAAGCCCTTTGTTGTAAAGATTACTATGTAAACTGAATATCCACTTAAAGAATGGCTTTTGTAATTAATTATAACCTTCACTTAAAAACCATCCTCATGCCCTTTAGAATGATAAAACTTAGATCTGTGCAAAAAGAATGTCATTATGCCCGTCTCTGTGCTTTCGGTGGCTTGGGAGAAAAATTTAGAATGATTAAGCCACCGAAATCCCTACTTTCAGCTGCTAAAGATGCCTATGTAAACCTGAATATCCACTTAAAAGGCAAGCTTTGTAAAGCTCCTTCAAAATTCCAAAATTGTATTTTCCAAGGCCTCCTACTACTAATGGTTTTTCATTCAAATTTAATGTTGCCTTTGCTAGATCTTCTGGGTCAGGATGTTCTTTGGGCTTATCATCTTTAGGTGAATACTGTATAGTCTTATATTTGATATTTTCATCAAGCTTGATAGAAGGCTCTTCATGCTAATTTCTGGCTCAAATTGAGTCTTTGAATGGGTTGGTTTTTGTACATGGCATCTTTGAGAGCTGAGGTGACATTAATTTCACACCTGTCCATAGCCAAGCCCAACTATCAGACTCTGTGCTAGTCTTCCAGGATAGATTCAACCTCATATGGGGAATTTCCCTTATGACCCCCTTTCCTCCATCTTCACAGTCCATCGAATCTTCAACAACAATCTCCACAAGGTCCTTCTCTAATTTGTCTGCAGCTTCCAATACCTGAACACTTTCAAGTGTCAATGTTGTGGCTCCTGAAAAGAACTGCTTCAGTTCTCTTCCCTAGCAAGCATGAAGAGTTGCAACAGCCACACCTACCGCAAAAGGGTGCCACCTTTTCAATATGGGAGTGAATTTTTCCTTTTCATTTTTGTAAGATCACCAATGTCCTTTGCTAGTATCCTAAGAACTAGGGAAGGGTTTTGTTTCTTTTTGAATGATCTCCTTCTTAAATCCACTTGTTCCATCATCTTGACATAAAATGGATCCTTGACTGTCTTGGCATCCTTGGCAACCTCAATCAATTGGTTTTCTACTGCTCCAAACAAATTCGTTTCAGCTTGCCCTGTATATTTCTTCGATTGGACTTATTGATCCATAATAGAATATGCTTGTCTATTGAAATAAGTCTACATCAAGTTCAGACTTGGTCAATAGCATGTTAGTACTATGATTACAATAACATAAACTTTTATTCACCATCATGACACAAAATCATAAATGCAACCGTTGTTCTGGCATTATTATCATAGCATAAACCTCTGTCAAGTGCACCATCTCATGATCACTATGTTTCTCTGTAACCTTCTTAGCATAATTAAGAGGACCTATCATAGCTGTGGTCATAATCAGGATCCTTGTGATCTATGCTTCAGATCTGGTTCTCTCTATCCCAAAAAATTGAAACCTTGTTGTAACGCATCACTTCCATGCAAATACCACACCTGCTGAAAACGCCATCTTGATTTTTCTGTTGTTATTTTAATGATGATCGGAGCAATTTCTTTATTGAAATAGCACCCATCTTCACCTATTCATGGCTATTGTTTGTGGCCCACTCCAAAACTGAACTATTCTCAATCACAAGACACCTGTAAAATCGTGTATCATGATATATTTTAAAATCTACCAGCAATCGAATTTCAAAACGCCATCTGCAAAATTTCGGGCACCTCTCAACTAATGAAAAGAATGGAGTATGGAATGGGAGCTGACACTTGTGTTTTGATGACTTATGTTTAACTGATGTGTCAATTTTTTACTTAATTCTATGGGTCATGTGGAACTTGGAGCGTTGGAGTGAGAACTGGACTTCAGGCTTAAATTTCGATGGATTATATGAAATGGAGCTCGACACTTGGTGATTGGTTTGGTGTGTCAATATGTGACTTAAAATCGTAACTTGGCTTGTAACTTGACCTATTGACTTGGCATATAGAATTTGCATAGGCATTTAAATTGATTAGGTCAATGAACTTGATTTATGGCTTGATCAATGACTTTGGCTTTCTTTGGTGTGTCGACAGATAACATGACTCATGGCTCCAGCTTTAGTGTAGCTAGCATAAAAATGGCTTGTGTTTTTAATTTGTGGCTTGGCTTTGTTGTCTAGCTCATGGCATATTAAACATGATATATATTATAATTTAGGATTAGAACACTAGGTTTTAGACTTAGGATACTATATGGTGTGACCTAAGGTCAAGTCACTTTAAAGCACAAACCATTTTTGCTTAGGAATTTTTAGAAATAAAATATTCATTTCATTTCAAAGTATAAAGAACGCATAAAAACTAGGGTTTAGGAAGCACTTACAATGCTTTGAAATGTAGGTAGAAGTGATCAAATAGAACTTTGATGAAGATCTGGAAGTTAAGATACTGGCTAGAAAATTTTAGAAACGAGCGTATTAAATAAAAGTTGAAAAAAGACTCCAAAAATACCAGTGTATTTTTTATCGCTAACACTACCAACAACTGGCTCATCATCATCATCACTATCATCATCATCATCAATTTGATCATCATCGTCATCCGCCTCGATGTCTTATGCATCTACCTCATCATCATCATCTCCCATATTTGTATCAGACCCATTATAATTTGGATCTGTCTCATGAGGATCAACTGGATCTTCTGGAAGACCCATGTTCTGCAAAAAAAGAAACATTCAAAACGAAGAGTTATTATTTATTTCATGCAATAATTAATTTTATGTTATATTTCTAATATTATAACATATGAATTGAAACCATAATCATATTACATCATATCAAAGTACACATACCATAATAAAATTTCAAATAAGTTACAGATAAGATGTCATTCCAATGATGTAAAACATGCAACATTTCCAATAAACGTTAGTAAAGATCATAAAAAAAAATGTTATACAATTTAACTATCAACTGTAAATTCTATTACATAACTATAACTGTCAACTCTCTCCATTTTGTGCTCTATATGATTATGTTTGCCTCGAAGATCCTTTGAGAGTTAACTGGTCTATACATATTCTTCTCTTATATTTCACAAATGAATATTTTTCTAGGACATTTTGGCACTGTGATATGCTTTAAAGGTCCTTTGATAATTAACTAATCTATAGGTAATTATGAAGATTCTCCCGATACTTATTCAACTAGACCACATCCAAATGTCAATCCTTCAAAAGAAATCATTTTCATTTTTATGTCAAACAATATTCACTTATAGATCTTGCGCATATGGAATGCCCAACCTTGAATACATTAAAGCAATGCAACATTTGGATTAAGGGGTCCAATTTATGAAGACGTGCCTCAGGAACGGATGGAAAATGTGGTCACCCATTCCATGCCTAAACAAGCTTGCGGCATCTCACGGAACTCAAAAATGTTGATCTGTTAGTATTCCATTCCTTAAGGAGGTATTGGCCAAGAGTCAATGAAATAGTTTGGGATGCAACTTGAAACTACACATAAAATGAAAAACCAAGACACAGATTGAGGAATTGTCGACTCTAATGGATTCCTGGCATAGGATTTCAGCTAGAGCACCCCTCACTCTCGGGTTCCATGCCTCGGAAGTTGCTTTACTCATAGATTTCGAGAACTAGGGTTTTGCTCAGTTAGAAGGAATGCACCATTTGGATTAAGGGTTCCAATTTATGAAACCATGCCTCGGGAGCATATGGAAAATGTGGTCACCTAATCCATGCCTAAACAATCTTGCAGCATCTAACAAAACTCAAAATTGTTGATCTGTTAGGTTTTTATGCGGCAAGGAGGTATTGGCCAAGAGTCTCTGAAATGGTTTGGGATGTGACTTGAAACTGCACATAAAATGAAAACCGAGACTTGGATTCAGGAACGGTCGACTCTGATGGATTCCTGGCATAGGATTCGAGCTAGAGCACCCCTCACTCCCAGGTGCCATGCCTCAAAAGTTGTTTTACTCAATGATTTAGAGAACTAGGGTTTTGCTCAATTAAAAGCAATGCAACATTTGGATTAATGGGTCCAATTTATGAAACTGTGCCTTGGGAAGAGATGGATAAAGTGATCACGTATATCATGCACAAACAAGCTTTCAGCATCTCATAGAACTCAAAAATGCTACTTCGTTATGTTTTTATCCTCCAAGGAGGTATTGGCCAAGAGTTCTCAAAATGGTTTGGGATGCGACTTACAACTGGGCATAAAATGAAAAAAGAGACTCGGATTGAGGAAACATCGACTCTATTGGATTCCTGACATAGGATTTCAACTAAAGAACTCCTCACTCCTAGGTCCCATGCCTCAGAAGTTGTTTTATTCATCGATTTCGAGAAATAGGGTTTTTCTCAGTTATAAGCAAAGAAACATTTGGATTAAGGGGTCCAATTTATGAAATTGTGCCTTGTGAGAATATGGACAATGTGGTCACCTATTACATGCCTAAACAAGCTTTCAGCATCTCACGGAACTCAAAAATATTGCTATGTTAGGTTTTTATGCCCCGAGGAGGAATTGGTAGAGTCCCTGAAATGGTTTGGGATGCGACTTGCAACTGGGCATAAAAATAAAACCGAGACTCAGATTGAGGAATTGTTGAGTCTTTTGGATTCATGTCATATGATTTTAGCTATATCACCCCTCACTCATGGGTCCCATGCCTCAGAGGTTTCTTTATTCATCAATTTCGAGAACTAGGGTTTTGCTCAATAAGAAGCAATGCAACATTACAATTAAAAGGTCCAATTTATGAAATTGTGCCTTGGGAGTGGATGGAAAAAGTGGTCACCTAGCTTATGCCTAAACAATCTTACAACATCTCACGAAACTCAAAAATGTTGCTTCGTTAGGTTTTTATGCCCCTTGGAGGAATTGGCTAAGAGTCCCTGAAATGGTTTGGGGTGCAGCTTGCAACTAGGCATAAAACAAAAACTGAGACTCATATTGCAGAACCATCGAAAATGTTGGAGTCATAGCATATGATTTCAGCTAGAGCAACCCTCATTCCCATGTCCCATGCCTCAGAGGTTGCTTTATTCATCGATTTTGAGAACTATCGTTTCGTACAGTAAGAAACAATGAAACATTTGGATTAAGGGGTCCAATTTATGAAACCATGCCTCAAGAGTGGATGGACAAAATGGTTACCTACTCCATGCCTAAACAAACTTACAACATCTCACAGAACTCAAAAATGTTGCATCATTAGGTTTTTATGCCCGGAGGAGAAATCGGCAAAGAGTCCCCGAAATGGTTTGGGATGTGAATTGCAACTGGGAATAAAACGAAATCCAAGACTCAGATTGAAGAACCATCGACTTTGTTGGGTTCTTGGCATAGAATTCCATCTAGAGCACCCCTCACTCCTTGGTCCCATGCCTCATATTTTTATTTATTCATCGATTTTGAGAACTAGGGTTTGGCTCCTTAAGAAGCAATGTAACATTTGGATTAAGGGGTCCAATTTATGAAACCATGCCTCAGAAGAGGATGGACAATGTGTTCACTTATTCCATGCCTAAACAAGATTTCATCATCTCAAGGAACTCAGCTAGAGCACCCCTCACTCTTGGGTCCCATTCCTAGAGGTTGTTTTATTCATCGATTTCGAGAAATAGGGTTTTGATCAGTAAGAAGCAATGCAAAATTTCGATTAAGGGGTCCAATTTATGAAACTGTGCCTCATAAGAGGATGGAAAAGTTGGTCACCTAGTCCATGCCTAAAAAATCTTACAGCATCTCACAGAACTAAAAAATGTTGCATCATTAGGTTTTTATGCCCCAAGGAGGAATTGGCCAAGAGTCCTCGAAATGTTTTGGAATGCAGCTTGCAACTGTGCATAAAATGAAAAATGAGACTTGTATTGAGGAACCGTCGACTTCGTTGGATTCCTGGCATATGATTTCAGCTAGAGCACCCTTCACTCTCGAGTCCCATGCCTCGAAGGTTGCTTTATTCATCGATTTTGATAACTAGGGTTTCGTCTAGTAAGAATCAATGCAACATTTGGATTAAGGGGTCCAATTTATGAAACCATGCCTTGGGAGGGGATGGACAATGTGGTCACCTATTCCATGCCTAAAAAATCTTGCAGCATCTCTCAAAACTCAAGAATGCTACTATGTTAGGTTTTTATTCCCAAAGGAGGAATTGGCCAAGAATCCCCGAAATTGTTTCGGATGTTTCTTACAACTAGGCATAAAACGAAAAATGGGACTTATATTGCAGAACTATCAACTCTTTTGGTTTCCTGGCATACGATTTTAGCTAGATCACCCCTCACTCCCAGGTCCCATGCCTCTAAGGTTGTTTTATTCATTGATTTCTAGAACTAGGGTTTTGCCCACTAAGAAGCAATACAACATTTGGATTAAGGGGTCCAATTTATGAAACCATGCCTCGGAAGTAGATGGACATTGTGGTCACCTAGTCCATGCCTAAAAAATCTTGTAGAATCTTACGGAACTCAAAAATTTTGCTTCTTTAGGTTTTTATTCCCCAAGGAGGTATTGGCCAAGATTCCTTGAAATGGTTTGGGATGTGTCTTGTAACTACGCATAAAACAAAAATCGAGACTCAAATTGAGGAATCGTCGACTTAGTTGGATTCTTCGCATATGATTTCAGCTAGAACACCCCTCACTTTTGGGTGCTATGACTTGTAAGTTGCTTTACTCGTGGATTTTGAGAACTAGGGTTTGGTCACTCATAATAATTCTACATTGATATAACACTTGGATTATTTGGAGAAAATGGATTATAATTACACTATTACTGATTCACCCCGCTCTTAGTAATCCAACAATTAGTATCAGAGTAGGTTCCTTCAGAAATTAGTTTAACCACTGAAAGGTAGATCATGGAGAGTACCAACTCATATAAAAATGGAATACCACCCTTTGATGGACAGAAGTATTCTTTTGGGAGCATAAGGATAAAGACATATATACAGGCACAAGGGTTTGAAATTTGGCAATCAATTGTAGATGGATACACAGTACTATCAGTTCCACCAACAAATGACAAAGCAGTGAAACTTGGTCAGAATAATTTCAAAGCTACAAATGCACTTTTGAATGGTCTCAGTGAAACAGTATTCACCAAAGTTGCACATTGTAAATCCGTTCAAGGGATTTGGGACAAGCTTTGAAATATTTATGAAGGAGATACAAAAGTCAAAGCAACAAAACTTCAAACTTACAGAGGTCAGTGCAAACAACTAAAAATGAAAGAAGATGAGAATATTTCAGCCTATAGCTGACGAAACGGTGAATGTAATCATAGGATTGGGAAAAGAAATCGAAGAATCTGTAATTGTTCAAAAGGTACTAAGATATCTTCCTTTGAGATTCAACCCTAATATATCAGCACTAGAAGAAAGATTGGATCTAAACTCAATAAGCATGGATGAACTGTATGGAATATTCACAGCATATGAAAAGAGAACTAAACAGGAAAATCCAGATGTAAAACAAGCATCCAAAAGATCAAATCAAAAGAAGAAGGAACAAGAAGAATATAGCAGCAGCAACAACGTCTCAAAAGATGATGAAGAAGTGGCCAACTTTGTCAAAAGACTGAACAAGGGAACCAATGGTAGGTATAAAGGTAAGCTTCCTTTAATTTGTTTTAATTGTGATGGTATTGGTCATTTTGATAAAAAAATGTCCTCATAAGAAAAAGAGAAATGATGAAGGTTACTCAAAACGAAAACACACATATAAAGACAAAAGAACTACAAAGAAAGATTTCAAGAAAATCTTATGCATCAAAGAAGACATCTCATCATCAGATGAAGATGAAATCAGTGATAGTGAGACAGGAAGAGTTCTATTCATGGCAGTAAAATATTTTGACAAAGAAGACTCCGAAGAAGAATAGGAAGAAGTTGAAGAAGGATATGAAGAATTCGAATATGAAATTGAAGAGGTGGAAGTTGACTATCGAGAAGAATTAATGTGTGTCATAGAAGTTATCAGAAGACAAAAGAAGAAAAACAAGAAACTACAAGAAGAACTAGACAAGAAAAAGGACACTCGAGAACTAGAACAAATGATCACAAAATTGAAGTTTCAAATAGAAGAAGATAAAAGAATTGAAGAAGCACTCAAAGAACAACTAGAAGAAAAGAACAAGATCATTGGAAACTTGGAAGCAGATATTGTCACACTAACAAAGAAAATTCAAAATAAAAATATGCAGAACAGCTCAAAAGTTCTGAATGACATTATCAACAGTCAAAAATCTCATCTTGACAAGTCTGGACTTGGATACAATCAAACAGAAAAGGGATCAAGCTCCAAAACAACAGAGCAAGAAACAAATCCAAAAAGCTATGCAAAAACAATCAAAGGGGATAGGAAGACATACAAGGAAGATTACAGGGAAACTCCTCCACCGAGAAGATTCAGATTTTAGAATCAACAACAAACAGATAGGCCTAAAGAAGAAGAAGGATTCATAAAAGCACCTTCTTTCAAAATCTCTTCAACTCCCAGGTATCAAACTGTATTTTTTGGTTTATGTTATGCATGTAATAATTTTGGACATAAAGTTGTGAATTGTAGAGCTAACAATGGGAACAATAACAACTTCGAGAGTCATACACAAAGGGGTTATTTAAGAAGACCTAGTGAAACACAAAGAAGAA